>JANJXV010000162.1:240000-252500 GCA_024803745.1 Megascapheus bottae | reverse complement strand
GTTAGGATAAGGGTTAGGGTCAGGATTCGTGTTAGGGTAAGTGTAAGTGTTAGTGTTAGGGTTAGGGTTAGGGTTAGGTTTAGGGTTAGGGTAAGGGTTAGGGTTAGGTTTTGGTTTAGGTTTAGGCTTGGGGTTAAGGTTAGGGTTAGGGTTAGGGTAAGGTTAAAAGTTAGGGTTAGCGTTAGTGTAAGTGTTAGGGTTAGGGTTAGTGTTGGGATTAAGGTTAGGGTTAGGGTAAGGGTTAGGGTTAGGTTTAGGGTTAGGTTTAGCATAAGGGTTAGGGTTAGGTTTAGGGTTAGGGTTAGTGTAAGGGTAAGGGTTAGATTTAGGGTTAGGATTAGGGTTAGGGTAAGGGTAAGTGTTAGTGTTGGGGTTAGAGTTAGGGTAGGGGTTGGGGAAAGAGTAAGTTTTAAGGTAAGGGTAAGTGTTAGGGTAAGGGTTAGGGTTAGAATAAGGGTAAGGGTTAGGGTTAGGTTTAGAGTTAGGGGTTAGGGTTAGGTTTAGTGTTAGGGGTTAGGGATATGGTTAGCTTTAGGGTATGGGTTAGGGTTAGGGGATAGGGTTAGTGTTAGTGTCAGGTTAAGGGTTAGGGTTAGGGATATGGGTAGGGTTGTGGTTAGGATAAGGTTTAGGGTTAGGGATATGGTGAGGGTTATGGTTAGGATAAGGGTTAGGGTTAGGGTTAGGTTTAGGTTTAGGGTAAGGGTAAGTGTTAGGGTTAGTGTTAGGTTTAGGGTTAGGGTAAGTGTTAGGGTAAGGATTAGGGTTAGGTTTAGGGTTGGGGGTAGGGTCTGGTTAGGGTTAGGGTAAGGGTTAGGGTTAGGGTTAGGTTTAGGGTAATGGTAAGGGTAAGGTTTAGGGTTAGGGTTAGGGTTAGGTTAAGGGTTAGGATTAGGGGTTAGGGTTAGGGTTAGGGTAAGGGTTATGGTTAGGATTAGGGTTAGGGTTAGGGTAATGGTTAGTGTTAGGATTAGGTTAAGTTTTAGGGTTAGGGTTAGGGTAAGGGTTAGGGGTAGGGTTAGGGTAAGTTTTAGGGTAAGGGTTAGGGTTAGGGTTAGGTTTAGGGTATTGGTTAAGTTTAGGGTTAGGGTTAGTGTAAGGGTAAGGGTAAGGGTTAGTGTTAGGGTTAGGTTAGGGTAAGTGTTCTGATTAGGGTTAGGGTTAGGGTACGGATAAACGTTAGGGTTAGGTTTAGGGTTATGGGTTAGGGTTATGGTTAGGTTTAGGTTTAGGGCTATGTTTAGGGTATGTGCAAGGGTAAGGCTGAGGGTTAGGTTTAGGTTTAGGGTTAGGGTTTGGATTAGGTTTAGGGTTAGGGTTAGGGTTAGAGTTAGGGTTAGGGTAAGGGTAAGGGTTAGGGATAGGTTTAGGGTTAGGGTTAGTGTAAGGGTAAGGGTTAGGGTTAGGGTTAGGGTTAGGTTAGGGTTAGTGTTCTGATTAGGGTTAGGGTTAGGGTAAGGATAAAAGTTAGGGTTAGGTTTAGGGTTATGGGTTAGGGTTATGGTTAGGTTTAGGTTTAGGGTTATGTTTAGGGTAAGGGCAAGGGTAAGGCTGAGGGTTAGGTTTAGGTTTAGGGTTAGGGTTTGGGTTAGGTTTAGGGTTAGGGTTAGGGTTAGAGTAGGGTTAGGGTAAGGGTAAGGGTTAGGGTTAGGTTTAGGGTTAGGGTTAGTGTAAGCGCAAGGGTTAGATTTAGGGTTAGGGTTAGGGTTCGGGTTAGGGTAAGGGTAAGGGTTAGGGTTATGGTTAGGGTTAGGTTAAGGGATAGGATTAGGGTAAGGGTTATGGTTAGGGTGAGGGTTAGGGTTAAGGTGAGGGTTAGGATTAGGGTTAGGGTTAGTGTTAGGGTTAGGGTAAGGGTAAGGGTTAAGGTTAGAGTTAGGGTTAGGGTAAGGGTAAGCGTTAGGGTTAGGTTTAGGGTTAGGGTTAGTGTAAGGTAAGGGTTAGATTTAGGGTTAGTGTTAGGGTTAGGTTTAGGGTTCGTGTTAGGGTTACGGTTAGGGTTAGGGTTAGGTTTAGGTTTAGGGTAAGGGTATGTGTTAGGGTTAGGGTTAGGTTTAGGGTTAGGGTTAGCCTTATGGTAAGGGTAAGGGTTAGGGTTAGGGTTAGGGTTAAGGTAAGAGAAGGGTTAGGGTTAGGGTTAGGGTTAGAGGTTAGGGTTAGTGTTAGGGTTAGAGTTAGGGTTAGGGTTATGGTAAGGTTAGTGTTAGGGGTTAGGGATAGTGTTAGTGTTAGGTTAAGGGTTAGGGTTAGGGTTAAGGTTAGGGTTAAGATTAGGGTTAGATTTAGTTTTAGGGTTAGAGTTAGGGTAAGGGTAAGGGTTAGGGTTAGGGTTAGTGTTAGGGTTAAGGTTAGGGTTAGGATTAGGGTTAGGGTTAATGTAAGGGTAAGGTTTAGGGTTATGGTAAGGGTTAGGCTTGGGGTTAGGGTTAGGTTTAGGGTTAGAGTTAGGTTTAGGGTTAGGGTAATGGTAAGGGTTAGGGTGAGGGTTAGGTTTAGGTTAAGGGTTAGGGTTAGGTGTTAGGGTTAGGGTTAGGGTAAGGTTTAGGGTTAGGGTTATGTTTAGGTTCATTGTTAGGGTAAGAGTTAGGGTTAGGGTTAGGGTTAGGGTTAGGTTTAGGGTAAGTGTTAGTGTTAGGGTTAGGGTTAGGGTTAGGGTAGAGGTTAGAGAAAGGGTAAGTGTTAGGGTTAGGGTTCGGATTAGCATAAGGGTTAGGGTTAGGGGTAGGGTTAGGGTTAGGTTTTAGTGATCTTGTTAGGGTTAGGGTTAGAAGTTAGTGTTATTGTTAGTGTTAGGGTTAGGGTTAGGGTTATGGTAAGGTTAGTGTTAGGGGTTAGGGATAGTGTTAATGTTAGGTTAAGGGTTAGGGTTAGGGTTAGGGTTAGGATAAGGGTTAGGGTCAGGATTCGTGTTAGGGTAAGTGTAAGTGTTAGTGTTAGGGTTAGGGTTAGGGTTAGGGTTAGGTTTAGGTTTAGGGTAAGGGTTAGGGTTAGGTTTTGGTTTAGGTTTAGGCTTGGGGTTAAGGTTAGGGTTAGGGTTAGGGTAAGGTTAAAGGTTAGGGTTAGCGTTAGGGTAAGTGTTAGGGTTAGGGTTAGTGTTGGGGCTAAGGTTAAGTTTAGGGTTAGGGTAAGGGTTAGGGTTAGGGTTAGGTTTAGCATAAGATTTAGGGTTAGGTTTAGGGTTAGGGTTAGTGTAAGGATAAGGGTTAGATTTAGGGTTAGGATTAGGTTTAGGGTAAGGGTAAGTGTTAGTGTTAGGGTTAGAGTTAGGGTAGGGGTTAGGGAAAGAGCAAGTGTTAAGGTAAGGGTAAGTGTTAGGGTTAGGGTTAGAATAAGGGTAAGGGTTAGTGTTAGGTTTAGAGTTAGGGGTTAGGGTTAGGGTTAGTGTTAGGGGTTAGGGATATGGTTAGGGTTAGGGTATGGGTTAGGGTTAGGGGATAGGGTTAGTGTTAGTGTTAGGTTAAGGGTTAGGGTTAGGGATATGGGTAGGGTTATGGTTAGGATAAGGGTTAGGTTTAGGGATATGGTTAGTGTTATGGTTAGGATAAGGGTTAGGGTTAGGGTTAGGGTTAGGGTAATGGTTAGTGTTAGGATTAGGGTAAGTTTTAGCGTTAGGGTTAGGGTAAGGGTTAGGGTTAGGGTTAGGGTAAGTGTTAGGGTAAGGGTTAGGTTTAGGGTTAAGTTTAGGGTATTGGTTAAGTTTAGGGTTAGGGTTAGTGTAAGGGTAAGGGTTAGGGTTAGGGTTAGGGTTAGGTTAGGGTAAGTGTTCTGGTTAGGGTTAGGGTTAGGGTAAGGGTAAAGTTAGGGTTAGGTTTAGGGTTATGGGTTAGGGTTATGGTGAGGTTTAGGTTTAGGGTTATGTTTAGGGTAAGGGCAAGGGTAAGGCTTAGGGTTAGGTTTAGGTTTAGGGTTAGGGTTTGGGTTAGGTTTAGGGTTAGGGTTAGGGTTAGAGTTAGGGTTAGTGTAAGGGTAAGGGTTAGGGTTAGGTTTAGGGTTAGGGTTAGTGTAAGCATAAGGGTTAGGATTAGGATTAGGTTTAGGGTTGGGGTAAGGGTAGGGTTAGGGTTAGGGTTCGGGTTAGGGTAAGGGTAAGGGTTAGGGTTCGGGTTAGGGTTAGGTTAAGGGTTAGGGTTAGGGTAAGGGTTATGGTTAGGGTGAGGATTAGGGTTAGGTTAAGGGTTAGGGTTAGGGTAAGGGTTATGGTTAGGGTGAGGATTAGGGTTAAGGTTAGGGTTAGGGTTAGGGTTAGTGTTAGGGTTAGGGTAAGGGTAAGGGTAAGGGTTAAGGTTAGAGTTAGGGTTAGGGTAAGGGTAAGGGTTAGGGTTACGTTTAGGGTTAGGGTTAGTGTAAGGTAAGGGTTAGATTTAGGGTTAGGGTTTGGGTTACGTTTAGGTTTAGGGCTAGGGTTACGGTAGGGTTAGGGTTAGGGTTAGGGTTAGGGTAATGGTATGTGTTAGGGTTAGGGTTAGGTTTAGGGTTAGGGTTAGCCTTATGGTAATGGCAAGGGTTAGGGTTAGGGTTAGGGTTAAGGTAAGGGAAGGGTTAGGGTTAGGGTTAGGGTTAGGTTTAGCATAAGTGTTAGGGTTAGGTTTAGGGTTAGGGTTAAGGTTAGGGTTAAGATTAGGGTTAGGGTTAGTTTTAGGGTTAGGGTTAGGGTAAGGGTAAGGGTAAGGGTTAGGGTTAGGGTTAGTGTTAGGGTTAAGGTTAGTGTTAGGATTAGGGTTAGGGTTATGGTAAGGGTAAGGGTTAGGGTTAGGGTATGGGTTAGGCTTGGGGTTAGGGTTAGGTTTAGGGTTAGAGTTAGGTTTAGGTTTAGGGTAATGGTAAGGGTTAGGGTTAGGGTTCAGTTTTGGTTAAGGGTTAGGGTTAGGGTTAGGGTTAGTGTTAGGGTAAGGGTTAGGGTTAGGGTTATGTTTAGGTTTAGGGTTAGGGTAAGAGTAAGGGTTAGGGTTAGGGAAAGGGTTAGGGAAAGGGTTAGAGTTAGGGTTAGGTTTAGGGTTAGGGTAGAGGTTAGAGAAAGGGTAAGTGTTAGGTTAGGGTTCAGGTTAGCATAACGGTTAGGGTTAGGGGTAGGGTTAGGGTTAGGGGTTTGTGTTATTGTTAGGGTTAGGGTTAGAGTTTAGGGTTAGTGTTAGGGTTAGGGTTAGGGTTAGGGTTATTGTAAGGTTAGTGTTAGGGGTTAGGGATAGTGTTAGTGTTAGGTTAAGGGGTAGGGTTAGAGTTAGGGTTAGGATAAGAGTTAGGGTCAGGATTCGTGTTAGGGTAAGGGTAAGTGTTAGTGTTAGGGTTAGGGTTAGGGTTAGGTTTAGGGTTAGGGTAAAGGTTAGGGTTAGGTTTTGGTTTAGGTTTAGGCTTGGGGTTAGGGTTAGGGTAAGGTTAAAGGTTAGGGTTAGCGTTAGGGTAAGTGTTAGTGTTAGGGTTAGTGTTGGGGTTAAGGTTAGGGTTAGGGTAAGGGTTAGGATTAGGGTTAGGTATAGAATAAGGGTTAGGGTTAGGTTTAGGGTTAGGGTTAGTGTAAGGGTAAGGGTTAGATTTAGGGTTAGGATTAGGGTTAGGGTAAGTGTAAGTGTTAGTGTTAGGGTTAGAGTTAGGGTAGGGGTTAGGGAAAGAGTAAGTGTTAAGGTAAGGGTAAGTGTTAGGGTTAGGGTATGGGTTAGAATAAGGTTAAGGGTTAGGGTTAGGTTTAGAGTTAGGGGTTAGGGTTAGGGTTAGTGTTAGGAGTTAGGGATATGGTTAGGGTTAGGGTATGGGTTAGGGTTAGGGGATAGGGTTAGTGTTAGTGTTAGGTTAAGGGTTAGGGTTAGGGATATGGGTAGGGTTATGGTTAGGATAAGGGTTAGGGTTAGGGATATGGTTAGGGTTATGGTTAGGATAAGGGTTAGGGTTAGGGTTAGGGTTAGGGTAAGGGTAAGTGTTAGGGTTAGTGTTAGGTTTAGGGTTAGGGTTAGGGTAAGAGTTAGGGTTAGGATTAGGGTTAGGTTTAGGGTTGGGGGTAAGGTTAGGTTTAGGGTTAGGGTAAGGGTAAGGGTAAGGGTTAGGGTTACGGTTAGGGTTACGGTTAGGGTAAGGGTAAGGTTTAGGGTTAGGGTTAGGGTTACGGTAAGGGTAAGGGATAGGGTTAGGGTTAGGGTTAGGTTTAGGGTAAGGTTTACGGTTAGGTTTAGTGTAAGGGTCAGGTTTAGCGTTAGGGTTAAGGTTAGGGGTAGGGTAAGGGTAAGGGTTAGGGTTAGGGTTAGGTTTAGGGTTAGGGTAAGGGTTAGTTTTAGGGTTGGGGGTAAGGTTAGGGTTAGGGTTAGGGTTAGGTTTATGGTAAGGTTTAGGGTTAGGTTTAGTGTAAGGGTAACGTTTAGCGTTAGGGTTAAGGTTAGGGTTAGAATAAGGGTAAGGGTTAGGGTTAGGGTTAGGTTTAGGGTTAGCGGTTAGGGTTAGGGTTAGGTTTAGGGTTAGTGTTAGGGTAATTGTAAGGGTTAGGGTTAGGGTTAGGGTTAGCGGTTAGGGTTAGGGTTAGGGTAAGGGTTAGGTTTAGGGTTAGTGTTAGGGTAAGGATTAGGGTTAGGGTTAGGGTTAGGTTTATTGTTAGGGTTAGGGTAAGCGCAAGGGTTAGGGTTAGGGTTAGAGTTAAGGTTAGGGTTAGAGTTAGGTTTAGGGTTAGGGTAAGGGTAAGGGTTAGGGTTAGGGTTAGGGTTAGGGCTAGGGTTAAGTTTAGGGTTAGGATTAGGGTAAGAGTAAGGGTTAGGGTTAGGGTTAGGGTTAGGGTTAGGGTAAGGTTAAGAGTTAGGGTTAAGGTTAGGGTTAGGGTAAGGGTAAGGGATAGGGTTAAGGTTGGGGTTAGGATTAGTTTTAAAGTTAGGGTTAGGGTAAGGATAGGGTTAGGGTTAGGATTAGTGTTAGGGTCAGGGTAAGGGTTAGGGTTAGGGTTAGGGTTAGGGTAAGTGTAAGGGTTAGAGTTAGGGTTGGGTTAGGGGTTACGGTTAGGGTTAGGTTTAGGTTTAGGGTTAGGGTAAGGGTAAGGGATAGGGTTAGGAATAGGGTTAGGGTTATGGTTAGGTTTAGGTTTAGGGTTAGGGTAAGGGTAAGTGTTAGAGTTAAAGTTAGGTTAGGGTTAACGTCAGGGTTAGCGTTAGGGTAAGGGTAAAGTTTAGTTTAGAGTTAGGGTTAGGGTTAGGGTTAGGGTTATGGTTAGGGTTAGGTTTAGGGTTAGGATTAGGGTTAGAGTAGGGGTAAGGGTTAGGGTTAAGGTTAGGGTTAGTGTTAGGGTTAGGGTAAGGGTAAGGTTTAGGGTTAGGGTTATGATTAGAGTTAGGATAAGTGTTAGGTTTAGGGTTAGGGTTAGGTTTAGGGTTAGGGTTAGGGTAAGGGTAAGGGTTAGGTTTAGATTTAGGAGTAGGGTTAGGGTAAGGGTAAGTGTTAGGGTTAGGGTTAGTGTTAGGGTAAGGGTTAGGGTTAGAGTTAGGGTTAGGATTAGAGTTAATGTTAGGGTTAGGTTAAGGGTAAGGGTTACGGTTAGTGTTAGGGTTACTGTTAGGGTAAGGGTTAGGGTAAGGGGTTAGTTTTAGGATTAGGGTTAAGGTTAGGGTTTGGGTTAGGGTTAAATTTAGGGTAAGGGTAAGGGTTCCAGTTAGGGTTAAGGAAAGGGTTAGGGCTACTGTTATGGGTAGGTTTAGGTTTAGGGTTAGGGCAAGGGTTAGGGGTAGGGTTAGGGTTAGGGAAAGGATAAGGGTTAGGGTTAAGTTTAGGTTTAGGGTAAGGGTTAGGGTTAAGGTGAGGTTTATGGTTAGGGTAAGGGTAAGTATTAGGATTAGGTTTAGGTTAGGGTTAGGGTAAGGGTAAGGGATAGGGTTAGGGATAAGGTTAGGGTTAGGATTAAGTTTAGGGTTAGGGTTAGGGTAAGGGTAAGGGTTAGGGATAGTGTTAGGGTTAAGGTTAGGTTTAGAGTTACGGTAAGGGTAAGTATTAGGTTAGGGTTAGGGTTAGGGTTAGGGTAAGGGTTACGGTTGGGTTAGCTTTAGGGTTAGGGTTAGGGTTAGGGTTAGGGTAAGGGTAAGGGTAAGGGTTAGGGTTAAGCTTAGGATTAGGGTTAGCGTTAGGGTTAGGGTTAGGGTAAGGGTAAGGGTTAGGGTTAGGTTTAGGTTTAGGGTTAGGGTAAGGTTACGGGTTAGGTTTAGGTTTAGGGTTAGGTTTGGGGTTAGGGTTAGGGTTAGGGTTATGGTTAGGTTTAGGGTTAGGTTAAGGGTAAGTGTTAGGTTAGGGTTAGGGTTAGGGTTAGGGTAAGGGTTACGGTTGGGTTAGCTTTAGGGTTAGGGTTAGGGTTAGGGTTAAGGTAAGGGTAAGGGTTAGGGTTAAGCTTAGGATTAGGGTTAGCGTTAGGTTTAGGGTTAGGGTAAGGGTAAGGGTTAGGGTTAAAGTTAGGTTAGAGATAATGTCAGGGTTAGCGTTAGGGTAAGGGTAAAGTTTAGTTTAGGGTTAGGGTTAGGGTTATGGTTAGGGTTAGGTTTAGGGTTAGGATTAGGGTTAGAGTAAGGGTAAGGGTTAGGGTTAAGGTTAGGGTTAGGGTTAGGGTAAGGGTAAGGTTTAGGGTTAGGGTTATGATTAGAGTTAGGATAAGGGTTAGGTTTAGGGTTAGGGTTAGGTTTAGGGTTAGGGTAAGGGTAAGTGTTAGGGTTAGGGTTAGTGTTAGGGTAAGGATTAGGGTTAGAGTTAGGGTTAGGGTTAGAGTTAAAGTTAGGGTTAGGTTAAGGGTAAGGGTTATGGTTAGTTTTAGGGTTATTGTTAGGGTTAGGGTAAGGGTTAGGGTAAGGGGTTATGTTTAGGATTAGGGTTAAGGTTAGGGTTTGGGTTAGGGTGAAATGTAGGGTAAGGGTAAGGGTTCCGGTTAGGGTTAAGGTAAGGGTTAGGGCTAGTGTTAGGGGTAGGTTTAGGTTTAGGGTTAGGGCAAGGGTTAAGGGTAGGGTTAGGGTTAGGGAAAGGATAAGGATTAGGGTTAAGTTTAGGTTTAGGGTAAGGGTTAGGGTTAAGGTGAGGTTTAGGGTTAGGGTAAGGGTAAGTATTAGGATTAGGTTTAGGTTAGGGTTAGGGTAAGGGTAAGGGATAGGGTTAGGGATAAGGTTAGGGTTAGGATAAAGTTTAGGGTTAGGGTTAGGGTAAGGGTAAGGGTTAGGGTTAGGGTTAGGGTTAAGGTTAGGTTTACAGTTAGGGTAAGGGTAAGTGTTAGGTTAGGGTTATGGTTAGGGTTAGGGTAAGGGTTACGGTTGGGTTAGCTTTAGGGTTAGGGTTAGGGTCAGGGTTAGGGTAAGGGTAAGGGTTAGGGTTAAGCTTAGGATTAGGGTTAGCGTTAGGGTTAGGGTTAGGGTAAGGGTAAGGGTTAGGGTTAGGTTTAGGTTTAGGGTTAGGGTAAGGGTACGGGTTAGGTTTAGGTTTAGGGTTAGGTTTGGGGTTAGGGTTAGGGTTAGGGTTATGGTTAGGTTTAGGGTTAGGGTAAGGGTAAGTGTTAGGTTAGGGTTAGGGTTAGGGTTAGGGTAAGGGTTACGGTTGGGTTAGCTTTAGGGTTAGGGTTAGGGTTAGGGTAAGGGTAAGGGTTAGGGTTAAGCTTAGGATTAGGGTTAGCGTTAGGGTTAGGGTTAGGGTAAGGGTAAGGGTTAGGGTTAGGTTTAGGCTTATGGTTAGGGTAAGGGTAAGGGTTAGGTTTAGGTTTAGGGTTAGGGTTAGGGTTAGGGTTAGGGTTAGGGAAAGGTTAAGGGTTAGGGTTAAGTTTAGGTTTAGGTTTAGGGTTAGGGTTAGGGTTAAGGTGACGGTTAGGGTTAGGGTAAGGGTAAGGGTTAGGGTTAGGTTTAGGGTTAGCGTTATGGTAAGGGTAAGGGTTAGGGTTAGGGTTAGGGTTAGGTTTAAGTTTAGGGTTAGCGTTAGGGTTAGAGTAATTGTAAGGGTTAGGGTTAAGGTTAGGGTTAGGGTTAGGTTTAGGGTTAAGGATAGGGTTAGGGAAAGGGTAAGGGTTAGGGTTAGGATTAGGGTTAGGTTTAGGGTTACTGTTAGGGTAAGGGTAAGGGTTAGGTTTAGGGTTAGGGTTAGAGATAGGGTAATGGTAAGGGTTAGGATTCAGGTTAGGGTTAGGGTTAGGGTACGGTTACGGTAAGGGTAAGGGTTAGGGTTAGGTTTAGGGTTAGGGTTAGGGTAAGGGTAACAGTTAGGTTTAGGGTTAGGGTTAGGTTTATGGTTACGGTTAGGGTTAGGGTTAGCGAAATGTAAGGGTTAGGGTTAAGGTTAGGTTTATGGTTAGGGTTAGGGTTAAGTTTAGGGTTAGGGTTAGGGTAAGGGTTAGGGTTAGGTTTAGGGTTAGGGTTAGGGTAAGGGTAAGGGTTAGGGTTAGGGTTAGGTGTAGGGTTAGGGTTAGGGTTATGGTTAGAGTAAGGGTAAGGTTTAGGGTTCAGGTTAGGGTTCGGGTTAGGTTTAGTGTTAGGGTTAGGTTTAGGGTTAGGTTTAGGGTTAGGGTAAGGGTTAGGGTTAGGGTTAGGGTTAGGATTAGTGTTAGGGTTAGGGTAAGTGCAAGGGTTAGGGTTAGGGTTAGCGTTAGGGTTAGGTTTAGGATTAGGGTGAGGGTAAGTGTTACGGTTAGGGTTAGGGTAATGGTTAGGGATAGGGTTAGGGTAGGGTTTAAGGTAAGGGTAAGTGTTAGGGTTAGGGTTAGGGTTAGGGTTAGGGTTAAGTTTAGGGTTAGTGTTAGGGTAAGGTTAAGGGTTAGGTTTAGGGTTACGGTTAGGGTTAAGGTTAGGGTTAGGGTTAGGGTAAGGGTAAGCGTTAGGTTAAGGTTAGGGTTAGGGTTAGGTTAAGGGTTAGGGTTAGGGATAGGGTTAGGGTTATGGTTAGTGTTAGGGAAACGATAAGGTTAAATGTTAAGTTTAGGTTTAGGGTTAGGGTTAGGGTTAAGGTGAGGTTTAGGGTTAAGGTAAGGGTAAGGTTTAGGATTAGTTTTAGTGTTAGGGTTATGGTAAGGGTAAGGTATAGGGTTAGGGATAGGGTTAGGGTTAGGGTTAGGGTAAGGGTAATGGTTAGGTTAGGGTTAGGGTTAGGGTTAGGGTAATGGTTACGGTTAGTGTTAGGTTTAGAGTTAGGGTTAGGGTTAGGGTTAGGGTAAGGGTAAGGGTTAGGGTTAAGGTTAGGATTAGGTTTAGGGTTAGGGTTAGGGTTAGGGTAAGGGTAAGTGTTAGGGTTAGGTTTATGGTTAGGATTAGGGTAAAGGTAAGGGTTAGGGTAGAGTTAGGGTTAGGGTTAGGGTTAGGGTTAGGGTAAGGGTAAGGGTTAGTGTTAAGTTTAGGGTTAGGGTTAAGATTAGGGTTAGCTTTAGGGTTAGGGTAAGGCTTAGGGTACGTTTAGGTTTAGGTTTAGGGTTAGGGTTAGTGTTAGGGTAAGGGTAAGGGTTAGGGTTAAGGTTAGGATTAGGGTTAAGTTTAGGGTAAGGGTAAGGGTTAGGGTTAGGTTTCGGGTTAGGGTTATGGTAAGGGTAAGTTTTGGGTTTAGGTTTAGGGGTAGTGTTAGGGTAATGGTAAGTGTTAGGGTTAGGATTAGGGTTAAGTTTAGGGTTAGGGTGAGGGTAAGGGTAAGGGTTAGGTTAGTTTTAGGGATAGGGTAAGGGTTAGGGTTATGGTTAGTGTTAGGTTTAGGTTTAGGGTTAGAGTTAGGGTAAGGGTAAGGGTTAGGGTTAAGGTTAGGGTTAGGGTTAGGGTTAAGGTTAGGGTTAGGGTTAGGTTAAGGGTACGGGTTAGGGTTAGGGTTAGGGTTAGGTTTATGGTTAAGGTTAGGGTTAGGGTTAGGGAAAGGATAAGGTTTAGGGTTAGGGTTAGTGTTATGTTTAGGGTTAGGATTAGGTTTATGGTTAGGTTAGGGGTAGGGTTAGGGAAAGGATAAGGGTTAGAGTTAGGGGTTAGTGTTAGTTTTAGGTTTACGTTGAGGGTTTGGTTAGAGTTAGGGTTAGGATAAGGGTTAGGGTTAAGGTTAGAGTTAGGGTAAGGGTTAGGGTTACTTTTAAGGTTAGGGTTAGTTTTAGGTTTAGGTTTAGGGTTAGGGTAAGGGTAAAAGTTATGGTTAGGACAAGGGTTAGGGTTAGGGTAGGGGTTAGGGTTAGGGTTAGGGTTAGGTTCAGCGTTTGGGATAGGGTAAGTGTGAGGGTTATGGTTAGGGTTGTGTTTAGGTTTAGTTTTGGGTTAAGGTTAGGGTTAGGGTAAGGGTTAGGGTTACTGTTAGGGTTAGGTTTAGGGTTAGGTTTAGGGTTACGGTTAGGGTTAGGGTTAGAGTTAGGGTAAGGGTATATGTTAGGGTTAGGCTTAGGGTTAGGGTTAGCGTTGGGGTAAGGGTAAGGGTTAGGGTAGAGGTAGGGTTAAGTAAGGGTAAGGCTTAGGGTTAGGGAAACGATAAGGTTAAGAGTTAAGTTTAGGTTTAGGGTTAGTGTTAGGGTTAAGGTGAGGTTTAGGGTTAGGATAAGGGTAAGGGTTAGGATTAGGTTTACGGTTAGG
>JANJXV010000162.1:202500-235000 GCA_024803745.1 Megascapheus bottae | reverse complement strand
AAGGTTTAGGTTTAGGGTTAGGGTTAGGGTAAGGGTTATTGTTAGAGTTAGGGTTAGGGTTAGGGTAAGTGTTAGGGTTAGGGTTAGGGTTAGGGTAAGTGTTAGGTTAAGGGTTAGGGTTATTGTTATGTTTAGGGTTGGGGTTAAGGTTAGGGTTAGGGTTAGGATAAGAGTAAGGGTTAGGCTTAGGGTGAGGGTGAGGGTAAGTATTAGGGTTAGGGTTAGGGTTAGGGTAAGGGTAAGGGTTAGGGTTAGGGTTAGGGTTAGTTTTAGCGTTAGGGGTTAGGGTTAGGGTTATGGTTAGGGTTAGGGTAAGGGTTAGTGTTAGGGTAAGGGTTAGGGTTAGGGTTAGGTTTAGGTTTAGGGTTAGCGTTAGGGTTAGGGTTAGAGTTAGGGTTAGGGTTAAGGTATGAGTAAGGGTTAGGGTTAGGTTTAGGGTTAGGGTTAGGTTAAGGGTTAGGGTTAGGGGTTAGGGTTACGGTTAGGGTTAGAGTTAGGATAAGGGTTAGGTTTAGGATTAGGGTAAATTTTAGGGTTAGGGTTAGGGTAAGCGTTAGGGTGGGTGTTAGGGTTAGGGTTAGGTTTAGGTTTATTGTTAGGGTTAGGGTAAGGGCAAGGGTTATGGTTAGGGTTAGACTTAAGGTTAGGGTTAGGATTACGGTTAGGGTTAGGTTTCGGGTTAGGGTTAGGGTTAGGGTAAGTTTTAGGGTAAGGGTTAGGGTTAGGGTTAGGTTTAGGGTATTGGTTAAGTTTAGGGTTAGGGTTATTGTAAGGGTAAGGGTTAGGGTTAGGGTTAGGGTTAGGGTAAGGGTATGTGTTAGGGTTAGGATTTGGTTTAGGGTTAGGGTTAACCTTATGGTAAGGGTAAGGGTTAGGATTAGGGTTAGGGTTAAGGGAAGGGAAGGGTTAGGGTTATGGTTAGGGTTAGGTTTAGCCTAAGTGTTAGGGTTAGGTTTAGGGTTAGGGTTAAGGTTAGGGTTAAGATTAGGGTTAGGGTAAGTTTTAGGGTTAGGGTTAGGGTAAGGGTAAGGGTTAGGGTTGGGGTTAGTGTTAGGGTTAAGGTTAGGGTTAGGATTAGGGTTAGGGTTAGGGTAAGGGTAAGGGTTAGGCTTGGGGTTAGGGTTAGGTTTAGGGTTAGTGTTAGGTTTAGGGTTAGGGTAATGGTAAGGGTTAGGGTTAGGGTTAGGTTTAAGTTAAGGGTTAGGGTTAGGTGTTAGGGTTAGGGTTAGTGTTAGGATAAGGTTTAGGTTTAGGGTTATGTTTAGGTTCATTGTTAGGGTAAGAGTTAGGGTTAGGGTTAGGGTTAGGGTTAGGGTTAGGGTAAGGGTTAGAGTTAGGGTTAGGGTTAGGGTTAGGGTAGAGGTTAGAGAAAGGGTAAGTGTTAGGGTTAGGGTTGGAGTTAGCATAAGGGTTAGGGTTAGGGGTAGGGTTAGGGTTAGGTGTTAGTGTTATTGTTAGGGTTAGGGTTAGAGGTTATGGTTAGTGTTAGGTTAGGGTTAGGGTTAGGGTTATGGTAAGGTTAGGGTTAGGGGTTAGGGATAGTGTTAGTGTTAGGTTAATGGTTAGGGTTAGGGTTAGGGTTAGGATAAGGGTTAGGGTCAGGATTCGTGTTAGGGTAAGTGTAAGTGTTAGTGTTAGGGTTAGGGTTAGGGTTAGGTTTAGGGTTAGGGTAAGGGTTAGGGTTAGGTTTTGGTTTAGGTTTAGGCTTGGGGTTAAGGTTAGGGTTAGGGTTAGGGTAAGGTTAAAAGTTAGGGTTAGCGTTAGTGTAAGTGTTAGGGTTAGGGTTAGTGTTGGGATTAAGGTTAGGGTTAGGGTAAGGGTTAGGGTTAGGGTTAGGGTTAGGTTTAGCATAAGGGTTAGGGTTAGGTTTAGGGTTAGGGTTAGTGTAAGGGTAAGGGTTAGATTTAGGGTTAGGATTAGGGTTAGGGTAAGGGTAAGTGTTAGTGTTAGGGTTAGAGTTAGGGTAGGGGTTGGGGAAAGAGTAAGTTTTAAGGTAAGGGTAAGTGTTAGGGTAAGGGTTAGGGTCAGAATAAGGGTAAGGGTTAGGGTTAGGTTTAGAGTTAGGGGTTAGGGTTAGGTTTAGTGTTAGGGGTTAGGGATATGGTTAGCGTTAGGGTATGGGTTAGGGTTAGGGGATAGGGTTAGTGTTAGTGTTAGGTTAAGGGTTAGGGTTAGGGATATGGGTAGGGTTGTGGTTAGGATAAGGTTTAGGGTTAGGGATATGGTGAGGGTTATGGTTAGGATAAGGGTTAGGGTTAGGGTTAGGTTTAGGTTTAGGGTAAGGGTAAGTGTTAGGGTTAGTGTTAGGTTTAGGGTTAGGGTAAGTGTTAGGGTAAGGATTAGGGTTAGGTTTAGGGTTGGGGGTAAGGGTAGGGTTAGGGTTAGGGTAAGGGTTAGGGTTAGGGTTAGGTTTAGTTTAGGGTTAGGGTTAGGGTTAGGGTTAGGGTTTGAGTTAGGTTTAGGGTAATGGTAAGGGTAAGGTTTAGGGTTAGGGTTAGGTTAAGGGTTAGGATTAGGGGTTAGGGTTAGGGTTAGGGTAAGGGTTATGGTTAGGATTAGGGTTAGGGGTAGGGTAATGGTTAGTGTTAGGATTAGGTTAAGTTTTAGGGTTAGGGTTAGGGTAAGGGTTAGGGTTAGGGTAAGTTTTAGGGTAAGGGTTAGGGTTAGGGTTAGGTTTAGGGTATTGGTTAAGTTTAGGGTTAGGGTTAGTGTAAGGGTAAGGGTAAGGGTTAGTGTTAGGGTTAGGTTAGGGTAAGTGTTCTGATTAGGGTTAGGGTTAGGGTACGGATAAAGGTTAGTGTTAGGTTTAGGGTTATGGGTTAGGGTTATGGTTAGGTTTAGGTTTAGGGTTATGTTTAGGGTATGGGCAAGGGTAAGGCTGAGGGTTAGGTTTAGGTTTAGGGTTAGGGTTTGGGTTAGGTTTAGGGTTAGGGTTAGGGTTAGAGTTAGGGTTAGGGTAAGGGTAAGGGTTAGGGATAGGTTTAGGGTTAGTGTTAGTGTAAGGGTAAGGGTTAGGGTTAGGTTAGGGTTAGTGTTCTGATTAGGGTTAGGGTTAGGGTAAGGATAAAGGTTAGGGTGAGGTTTAGGGTTATGGGTTAGGGTTATGGTTAGGTTTAGGTTTAGGGTTATGTTTAGGGTAAGGGCAAGTGTAAGGCTGAGGGTTAGGTTTAGGTTTAGGGTTAGGGTTTGGGTTAGGTTTAGGGTTAGGGTTAGGGTTAGAGTTAGGGTTAGGGTAAGGGTAAGGGTTAGGGTTAGGTTTAGGGTTAGGGTTAGTGTAAGCGCAAGGGTTAGATTTAGGGTTAGGGTTAGGGTTCGGGTTAGGGTAAGGGTAAGGGTTAGGGTTATGGTTAGGGTTAGGTTAAGGGATAGGATTAGGGTAACGGTTATGGTTAGGGTGAGGGTTAGGGTTAAGGTGAGGGTTAGGATTAGGGTTAGGGTTAGTGTTAGGGTTAGGGTAAGGGTAAGGGTTAAGGTTAGAGTTAGGGTTAGGGTAAGGGTAAGGGTTAGGGTTAGGTTTAGGGTTAGGGTTAGTGTAAGGTAAGGGTTAGATTTAGGGTTAGGGTTAGGGTTAGGTTTAGGGTTCGTGTTAGGGTTACGGTTAGGGTTAGGGTTAGGGTTAGGTTTAGGGTAAGGGTATGTGTTAGGGTTAGGGTTAGGTTTAGAGTTAGGGTTAGCCTTATGGTAAGGGTAAGGGTTAGGGTTAGGGTTAGGGTTAACGTAAGAGAAGGGTTAGGGTTAGGGTTAGGGTTAGAGGTTAGGGTTAGTGTTAGGGTTAGAGTTATGGTTAGGGTTATGGTAAGGTTAGTGTTAGGGGTTAGGGATAGTGTTAGTGTTAGGTTAAGGGTTAGGGTTAGGGTTAAGGTTAGGGTTAAGATTAGGGTTAGATTTAGTTTTAGGGTTAAGGTTAGGGTAAGGGTAAGGGTTAGGGTTAGGGTTAGTGTTAGGGTTAAGGTTAGAGTTAGGATTAGGGTTACGGTTAGGGTAAGGGTAAGGTTTAGGGTTATGGTAAGGGTTAGGCTTGGGGTTAGGGTTAGGTTTAGGGTTAGAGTTAGTTTTAGGGTTAGGGAATGGTAAGGGTTAGGGTGAGGGTTAGGTTTAGGTTAAGGGTTAGGGTTAGGTGTTAGGGTTAGGGTTTGGGTAAGGGTTAGGGTTAGGGTTATGTTTAGGTTAAGGGTTAGGGTAAGAGTAATGGTTAGGGTTAGGGTTAGGTTTAGGGTAAGTGTTAGAGTTAGGGTTAGGGTTAGGGTTAGGGTAGAGGTTAGAGAAAGGGTAAGTGTTAGGGTTAGGGTTTGGGTTAGCATAAGGGTTAGGGTTAGGGGTAGGGTTAGGGTTAGGTTTTAGTGTTATTGTTAGGGTTAGGGTTAGAGGTTAGGGTTAGTGTTAGGGTTAGGGTTAGGGTTATGGTAAGGTTAGTGTTAGGGGTTAGGGATAGTGTTAGTGTTAGGTTAAGGGTTAGGGTTAGGGTTAGGGTTAGGATAAGGGTTAGGGTCAGGATTCGTGTTAGGGTAAGTGTAAGTGTTAGTGTTAGGGTTAGGGTTAGGGTTAGGGTTAGGTTTAGGTTTAGGGTAAGGGTTAGGGTTAGGTTTTGGTTTAGGTTTAGGCTTGGGGTTAAGGTTAGGGTTAGGGTTAGGGTAAGGTTAAAGGTTAGGGTTAGCGTTAGGGTAAGTGTTAGGGTTAGGGTTAGTGTTGGGTTTAAGGTTAAGGTTAGGGTTAGGGTAAGGGTTAGGGTTAGGGTTAGGGTTAGTGTTAAGTTTAGGGTTAGGTTTAGGGTTAGGGTTAGTGTAAGGGTAAGGGTTAGATTTAGGGTTAGGATTAGGTTTAGGGTAAGGGTAAGTGTTAGTGTTAGGGTTAGAGTTAGGGTAGGGGTTAGGGAAAGAGCAAGTGTTAAGGTAAGGGTAAGTGTTAGGGTTAGGGTTAGAATAAGGGTAAGGGTTAGTGTTAGGTTTAGAGTTAGGGGTTAGGGTTAGGGTTAGTGTTAGGGGTTAGGGATATGGTTAGGGTTAGGGTATGGGTTAGGGTTAGGGGATAGGGTTAGTGTTAGTGTTAGGTTAAGGGTTAGGGTTAGGGATATGGGTAGGGTTATGGTTAGGATACGGGTTAGGTTTAGGGATATGGTTAGTGTTGTGGTTAGGATAAGGGTTAGGGTTAGGGTTAGGGTTAGGGTAGAGGTTAGAGAAAGGGTAAGTGTTAGGTTAGGGTTCAGGTTAGCATAACGGTTAGGGTTTGGGGTAGGGTTAGGGTTAGGGGTTTGTGTTATTGTTAGGGTTAGGGTTAGAGGTTAGGGTTAGTGTTAGGGTTAGGGTTAGGGTTAGGGTTATGGTAAGGTTAGTGTTAGGGTTTAGGGATAGTGTTAGTGTTAGGTTAAGTGTTAGGGTTAGGGTTAGGGTTAGGATAAGAGTTAGGGTCAGGATTCGTGTTAGGGTAAGGGTAAGTTTTAGTGTTAGGGTTAGGGTTAGGGTTAGGTTTAGGGTTAGGGTAAAGGTTAGGGTTAGGTTTTGGTTTAGGTTTAGGCTTGGGGTTAGGGTTAGGGTAAGGTTAAAGGTTAGGGTTAGCGTTAGGGTAAGTGTTAGGGTTAGGGTTAGTGTTGGGGTTAAGGTTAGGGTTAGGGTAAGGGTTAGG
Organism: Megascapheus bottae; assembly: GCA_024803745.1. Lineage (NCBI taxonomy): Eukaryota > Metazoa > Chordata > Mammalia > Rodentia > Geomyidae > Megascapheus > Megascapheus bottae. The sequence continues at coordinate 229,381 of JANJXV010000162.1, read as the reverse complement.
ATTAGGGTTAGGTATAGAATAAGGGTTAGGGTTAGGTTTAGGGTTAGGGTTAGTGTAAGGGTAAGGGTTAGATTTAGGGTTAGGATTAGGGTTAGGGTAAGTGTAAGTGTTAGTGTTAGGGTTAGAGTTAGGGTAGGGGTTAGGGAAAGAGTAAGTGTTAAGGTAAGTGTAAGTGTTAGGGTTAGGGTATGGGTTAGAATAAGGGTAAGGGTTAGTGTTAGGTTTAGAGTTAGGGGTTAGGGTTAGGGTTAGTGTTAGGAGTTAGGGATATGGTTAGGGTTAGGGTATGGGTTAGGGTTAGGGGATAGGGTTAGTGTTAGTGTTAGGTTAAGGGTTAGGGTTAGGGATATGGGTAGGGTTACGGTTAGGATAAGGGTTAGGGTTAGGGATATGGTTAGGGTTATGGTTAGGATAAGGGTTAGGGTTAGGGTTAGGGTTAGGGTAAGGGTAAGTGTTAGGGTTAGTGTTAGGTTTAGGGTTAGGGTTAGGGTTAGGGTAAGAGTTAGGGTTAGGATTAGGGTTAGGTTTAGGTTTGGGGGTAAGGTTAGGGTTAGGGTTAGGGTAAGGGTAAGGGTAAGGGTTAGGTTACGGTTAGGGTTACGGTTAGGGTAAGGGTAAGGTTTAGGTTTAGGGTTATGGTTACGGTAAGGGTAAGGGATAGGGTTAGGGTTAGGGTTAGGTTTAGGGTAAGGTTTACGGTTAGGTTTAGTGTAAGGGTCAGGTTTAGCGTTAGGGTTAAGGTTAGGGGTAGGGTAAGGGTAAGGTTTAGGGTTAGGGTTAGGGTTAGGTTTTGGGTTAGGGTAAGGGTTAGTTTTAGGGTTGGGGGTAAGGTTAGGGTTAGGGTTAGGGTTAGGTTTAGGGTAAGGTTTAGGGTTAGGTTTAGTGTAAGGGTAACGTTTAGCGTTAGGGTTAAGGTTAGGGTTAGAATAAGGGTAAGGGTTAGGGTTAGGGTTAGGTTTAGGGTTAGCGGTTAGGGTTAGGGTTAGGTTTAGGGTTAGTGTTAGGGTAATTGTAAGGGTTAGGGTTAGGGTTAGGGTTAGCGGTTAGGGTTAGGGTTAGGGTAAGGGTTAGGTTTAGGGTTAGTGTTAGGGTAAGGATTAGGTTTAGGGTTAGGGTTAGGTTTATTGTTAGGGTTAGGGTAAGCGCAAGGGTTAGGGTTAGGGTTAGAGTTAAGGTTAGGGTTAGAGTTAGGTTTAGGGTTAGGGTAAGGGTAAGGGGTAGGGTTAGGGTTAGGGTTAGGGTTAGGGTAAGTGTTAGGGTAAGGGTTAGGTTTAGGGTTAAGTTTAGGGTATTGGTTAAGTTTAGGGTTAGGGTTAGTGTAAGGGTAAGGGTTAGGGTTAGGGTTAGGGTTAGGTTAGGGTAAGTGTTCTGGTTAGGGTTAGGGTTAGGGTAAGGGTAAAGTTAGGGTTAGGTTTAGGGTTATGGGTTAGGGTTATGGTGAGGTTTAGGTTTAGGGTTATGTTTAGGGTAAGGGCAAGGGTAAGGCTTAGGGTTAGGTTTAGGTTTAGGGTTAGGGTTTGGGTTAGGTTTAGGGTTAGGGTTAGGGTTAGAGTTAGGGTTAGTGTAAGGGTAAGGGTTAGGGTTAGGTTTAGGGTTAGGGTTAGTGTAAGCATAAGGGTTAGGATTAGGATTAGGTTTAGGGTTGGGGTAAGGGTAGGGTTAGGGTTAGGGTTCGGGTTAGGGTAAGGGTAAGGGTAAGGGTTAGGGTTCGGGTTAGGGTTAGGTTAAGGGTTAGGGTTAGGGTAAGGGTTATGGTTAGGGTGAGGATTAGGGTTAGGTTAAGGGTTAGGGTTAGGGTAAGGGTTATGGTTAGGGTGAGGATTAGGGTTAAGGTTAGGGTTAGGGTTAGGGTTAGTGTTAGGGTTAGGGTAAGGGTAAGGGTAAGGGTTAAGGTTAGAGTTAGGGTTAGGGTAAGGGTAAGGGTTAGGGTTACGTTTAGGGTTAGGGTTAGTGTAAGGTAAGGGTTAGATTTAGGGTTAGGGTTTGGGTTACGTTTAGGTTTAGGGCTAGGGTTACGGTAGGGTTAGGGTTAGGGTTAGGGTTAGGGTAATGGTATGTGTTAGGGTTAGGGTTAGGTTTAGGGTTAGGGTTAGCCTTATGGTAATGGCAAGGGTTAGGGTTAGGGTTAGGGTTAAGGTAAGGGAAGGGTTAGGGTTAGGGTTAGGGTTAGGTTTAGCATAAGTGTTAGGGTTAGGTTTAGGGTTAGGGTTAAGGTTAGGGTTAAGATTAGGGTTAGGGTTAGTTTTAGGGTTAGGGTTAGGGTAAGGGTAAGGGTAAGGGTTAGGGTTAGGGTTAGTGTTAGGGTTAAGGTTAGTGTTAGGATTAGGGTTAGGGTTATGGTAAGGGTAAGGGTTAGGGTTAGGGTATGGGTTAGGCTTGGGGTTAGGGTTAGGTTTAGGGTTAGAGTTAGGTTTAGGTTTAGGGTAATGGTAAGGGTTAGGGTTAGGGTTCAGTTTTGGTTAAGGGTTAGGGTTAGGGTTAGGGTTAGTGTTAGGGTAAGGGTTAGGGTTAGGGTTATGTTTAGGTTTAGGGTTAGGGTAAGAGTAAGGGTTAGGGTTAGGGAAAGGGTTAGGGAAAGGGTTAGAGTTAGGGTTAGGTTTAGGGTTAGGGTAGAGGTTAGAGAAAGGGTAAGTGTTAGGTTAGGGTTCAGGTTAGCATAACGGTTAGGGTTAGGGGTAGGGTTAGGGTTAGGGGTTTGTGTTATTGTTAGGGTTAGGGTTAGAGTTTAGGGTTAGTGTTAGGGTTAGGGTTAGGGTTAGGGTTATTGTAAGGTTAGTGTTAGGGGTTAGGGATAGTGTTAGTGTTAGGTTAAGGGGTAGGGTTAGAGTTAGGGTTAGGATAAGAGTTAGGGTCAGGATTCGTGTTAGGGTAAGGGTAAGTGTTAGTGTTAGGGTTAGGGTTAGGGTTAGGTTTAGGGTTAGGGTAAAGGTTAGGGTTAGGTTTTGGTTTAGGTTTAGGCTTGGGGTTAGGGTTAGGGTAAGGTTAAAGGTTAGGGTTAGCGTTAGGGTAAGTGTTAGTGTTAGGGTTAGTGTTGGGGTTAAGGTTAGGGTTAGGGTAAGGGTTAGGATTAGGGTTAGGTATAGAATAAGGGTTAGGGTTAGGTTTAGGGTTAGGGTTAGTGTAAGGGTAAGGGTTAGATTTAGGGTTAGGATTAGGGTTAGGGTAAGTGTAAGTGTTAGTGTTAGGGTTAGAGTTAGGGTAGGGGTTAGGGAAAGAGTAAGTGTTAAGGTAAGGGTAAGTGTTAGGGTTAGGGTATGGGTTAGAATAAGGTTAAGGGTTAGGGTTAGGTTTAGAGTTAGGGGTTAGGGTTAGGGTTAGTGTTAGGAGTTAGGGATATGGTTAGGGTTAGGGTATGGGTTAGGGTTAGGGGATAGGGTTAGTGTTAGTGTTAGGTTAAGGGTTAGGGTTAGGGATATGGGTAGGGTTATGGTTAGGATAAGGGTTAGGGTTAGGGATATGGTTAGGGTTATGGTTAGGATAAGGGTTAGGGTTAGGGTTAGGGTTAGGGTAAGGGTAAGTGTTAGGGTTAGTGTTAGGTTTAGGGTTAGGGTTAGGGTAAGAGTTAGGGTTAGGATTAGGGTTAGGTTTAGGGTTGGGGGTAAGGTTAGGTTTAGGGTTAGGGTAAGGGTAAGGGTAAGGGTTAGGGTTACGGTTAGGGTTACGGTTAGGGTAAGGGTAAGGTTTAGGGTTAGGGTTAGGGTTACGGTAAGGGTAAGGGATAGGGTTAGGGTTAGGGTTAGGTTTAGGGTAAGGTTTACGGTTAGGTTTAGTGTAAGGGTCAGGTTTAGCGTTAGGGTTAAGGTTAGGGGTAGGGTAAGGGTAAGGGTTAGGGTTAGGGTTAGGTTTAGGGTTAGCGGTTAGGGTTAGGGTTAGGATTAGGGTTAGTGTTAGGGTAATTGTAAGGGTTAGGGTTAGGGTTAGGGTTAGCGGTTAGGGTTAGGGTTAGGGTAAGGGTTAGGTTTAGGGTTAGTGTTAGGGTAAGGATTAGGGTTAGGGTTAGGGTTAGGTTTATTGTTAGGGTTAGGGTAAGCGCAAGGGTTAGGGTTAGGGTTAGAGTTAAGGTTAGGGTTAGAGTTAGGTTTAGGGTTAGGGTAAGGGTAAGGGTTAGGGTTAGGGTTAGGGTTAGGGTTAGGGCTAGGGTTAAGTTTAGGGTTAGGATTAGGGTAAGAGTAAGGGTTAGGGTTAGGGTTAGGGTTAGGGTTAGGGTAAGGTTAAGAGTTAGGGTTAAGGTTAGGGTTAGGGTAAGGGTAAGGGATAGGGTTAAGGTTGGGGTTAGGATTAGTTTTAAAGTTAGGGTTAGGGTAAGGATAGGGTTAGGGTTAGGATTAGTGTTAGGGTCAGGGTAAGGGTTAGGGTTAGGGTTAGGGTTAGGGTAAGTGTAAGGGTTAGAGTTAGGGTTGGGTTAGGGGTTACGGTTAGGGTTAGGTTTAGGTTTAGGGTTAGGGTAAGGGTAAGGGATAGGGTTAGGAATAGGGTTAGGGTTATGGTTAGGTTTAGGTTTAGGGTTAGGGTAAGGGTAAGTGTTAGGGTTAAAGTTAGGTTAGGGTTAACGTCAGGGTTAGCGTTAGGGTAAGGGTAAAGTTTAGTTTAGAGTTAGGGTTAGGGTTAGGGTTAGGGTTATGGTTAGGGTTAGGTTTAGGGTTAGGATTAGGGTTAGAGTAGGGGTAAGGGTTAGGGTTAAGGTTAGGGTTAGTGTTAGGGTTAGGGTAAGGGTAAGGTTTAGGGTTAGGGTTATGATTAGAGTTAGGATAAGTGTTAGGTTTAGGGTTAGGGTTAGGTTTAGGGTTAGGGTTAGGGTAAGGGTAAGGGTTAGGTTTAGATTTAGGAGTAGGGTTAGGGTAAGGGTAAGTGTTAGGGTTAGGGTTAGTGTTAGGGTAAGGGTTAGGGTTAGAGTTAGGGTTAGGATTAGAGTTAATGTTAGGGTTAGGTTAAGGGTAAGGGTTACGGTTGGTGTTAGGGTTACTGTTAGGGTAAGGGTTAGGGTAAGGGGTTAGTTTTAGGATTAGGGTTAAGGTTAGGGTTTGGGTTAGGGTTAAATTTAGGGTAAGGGTAAGGGTTCCAGTTAGGGTTAAGGAAAGGGTTAGGGCTACTGTTATGGGTAGGTTTAGGTTTAGGGTTAGGGCAAGGGTTAGGGGTAGGGTTAGGGTTAGGGAAAGGATAAGGGTTAGGGTTAAGTTTAGGTTTAGGGTAAGGGTTAGGGTTAAGGTGAGGTTTATGGTTAGGGTAAGGGTAAGTATTAGGATTAGGTTTAGGTTAGGGTTAGGGTAAGGGTAAGGGATAGGGTTAGGGATAAGGTTAGGGTTAGGATTAAGTTTAGGGTTAGGGTTAGGGTAAGGGTAAGGGTTAGGGATAGTGTTAGGGTTAAGGTTAGGTTTAGAGTTACGGTAAGGGTAAGTGTTAGGTTAGGGTTAGGGTTAGGGTTAGGGTAAGGGTTACGGTTGGGTTAGCTTTAGGGTTAGGGTTAGGGTTAGGGTTAGGGTAAGGGTAAGGGTAAGGGTTAGGGTTAAGCTTAGGATTAGGGTTAGCGTTAGGGTTATGGTTAGGGTAAGGGTAAGGGTTAGGGTTAGGTTTAGGTTTAGGGTTAGGGTAAGGTTACGGGTTAGGTTTAGGTTTAGGGTTAGGTTTGGGGTTAGGGTTAGGGTTAGGGTTATGGTTAGGTTTAGGGTTAGGTTAAGGGTAAGTGTTAGGTTAGGGTTAGGGTTAGGGTTAGGGTAAGGGTTACGGTTGGGTTAGCTTTAGGGTTAGGGTTAGGGTTAGGGTTAAGGTAAGGGTAAGGGTTAGGGTTAAGCTTAGGATTAGGGTTAGCGTTAGGTTTAGGGTTAGGGTAAGGGTAAGGGTAAGGGTTAGGGTTAAAGTTAGGTTAGAGATAATGTCAGGGTTAGCGTTAGGGTAAGGGTAAAGTTTAGTTTAGGGTTAGGGTTAGGGTAAGGGTTAGGGTTATGGTTAGGGTTAGGTTTAGGGTTAGGATTAGGGTTAGAGTAAGGGTAAGGGTTAGGGTTAAGGTTAGGGTTAGGGTTAGGGTAAGGGTAAGGTTTAGGGTTAGGGTTATGATTAGAGTTAGGATAAGGGTTAGGTTTAGGGTTAGGGTTAGGTTTAGGGTTAGGGTAAGGGTAAGTGTTAGGGTTAGGGTTAGTGTTAGGGTAAGGATTAGGGTTAGAGTTAGGGTTAGGGTTAGAGTTAAAGTTAGGGTTAGGTTAAGGGTAAGGGTTATGGTTAGTTTTAGGGTTATTGTTAGGGTTAGGGTAAGGGTTAGGGTAAGGGGTTATGTTTAGGATTAGGGTTAAGGTTAGGGTTTGGGTTAGGGTGAAATGTAGGGTAAGGGTAAGGGTTCCGGTTAGGGTTAAGGTAAGGGTTAGGGCTAGTGTTAGGGGTAGGTTTAGGTTTAGGGTTAGGGCAAGGGTTAAGGGTAGGGTTAGGGTTAGGGAAAGGATAAGGATTAGGGTTAAGTTTAGGTTTAGGGTAAGGGTTAGGGTTAAGGTGAGGTTTAGGGTTAGGGTAAGGGTAAGTATTAGGATTAGGTTTAGGTTAGGGTTAGGGTAAGGGTAAGGGATAGGGTTAGGGATAAGGTTAGGGTTAGGATAAAGTTTAGGGTTAGGGTTAGGGTAAGGGTAAGGGTTAGGGTTAGGGTTAGGGTTAAGGTTAGGTTTACAGTTAGGGTAAGGGTAAGTGTTAGGTTAGGGTTATGGTTAGGGTTAGGGTAAGGGTTACGGTTGGGTTAGCTTTAGGGTTAGGGTTAGGGTCAGGGTTAGGGTAAGGGTAAGGGTTAGGGTTAAGCTTAGGATTAGGGTTAGCGTTAGGGTTAGGGTTAGGGTAAGGGTAAGGGTTAGGGTTAGGTTTAGGTTTAGGGTTAGGGTAAGGGTACGGGTTAGGTTTAGGTTTAGGGTTAGGTTTGGGGTTAGGGTTAGGGTTAGGGTTATGGTTAGGTTTAGGGTTAGGGTAAGGGTAAGTGTTAGGTTAGGGTTAGGGTTAGGGTTAGGGTAAGGGTTACGGTTGGGTTAGCTTTAGGGTTAGGGTTAGGGTTAGGGTAAGGGTAAGGGTTAGGGTTAAGCTTAGGATTAGGGTTAGCGTTAGGGTTAGGGTTAGGGTAAGGGTAAGGGTTAGGGTTAGGTTTAGGCTTATGGTTAGGGTAAGGGTAAGGGTTAGGTTTAGGTTTAGGGTTAGGGTTAGGGTTAGGGTTAGGGTTAGGGAAAGGTTAAGGGTTAGGGTTAAGTTTAGGTTTAGGTTTAGGGTTAGGGTTAGGGTTAAGGTGACGGTTAGGGTTAGGGTAAGGGTAAGGGTTAGGGTTAGGTTTAGGGTTAGCGTTATGGTAAGGGTAAGGGTTAGGGTTAGGGTTAGGGTTAGGTTTAAGTTTAGGGTTAGCGTTAGGGTTAGAGTAATTGTAAGGGTTAGGGTTAAGGTTAGGGTTAGGGTTAGGTTTAGGGTTAAGGATAGGGTTAGGGAAAGGGTAAGGGTTAGGGTTAGGATTAGGGTTAGGTTTAGGGTTACTGTTAGGGTAAGGGTAAGGGTTAGGTTTAGGGTTAGGGTTAGAGATAGGGTAATGGTAAGGGTTAGGATTCAGGTTAGGGTTAGGGTTAGGGTACGGTTACGGTAAGGGTAAGGGTTAGGGTTAGGTTTAGGGTTAGGGTTAGGGTAAGGGTAACAGTTAGGTTTAGGGTTAGGGTTAGGTTTATGGTTACGGTTAGGGTTAGGGTTAGCGAAATGTAAGGGTTAGGGTTAGGTTAGGTTTATGGTTAGGGTTAGGGTTAAGTTTAGGGTTAGGGTTAGGGTAAGGGTTAGGGTTAGGTTTAGGGTTAGGGTTAGGGTAAGGGTAAGGGTTAGGGTTAGGGTTAGGTGTAGGGTTAGGGTTAGGGTTATGGTTAGAGTAAGGGTAAGGTTTAGGGTTCAGGTTAGGGTTCGGGTTAGGTTTAGTGTTAGGGTTAGGTTTAGGGTTAGGTTTAGGGTTAGGGTAAGGGTTAGGGTTAGGGTTAGGGTTAGGATTAGTGTTAGGGTTAGGGTAAGTGCAAGGGTTAGGGTTAGGGTTAGCGTTAGGGTTAGGTTTAGGATTAGGGTGAGGGTAAGTGTTACGGTTAGGGTTAGGGTAATGGTTAGGGTTAGGGTTAGGGTAGGGTTTAAGGTAAGGGTAAGTGTTAGGGTTAGGGTTAGGGTTAGGGTTAGGGTTAAGTTTAGGGTTAGTGTTAGGGTAAGGTTAAGGGTTAGGTTTAGGGTTACGGTTAGGGTTAAGGTTAGGGTTAGGGTTAGGGTAAGGGTAAGCGTTAGGTTAAGGTTAGGGTTAGGGTTAGGTTAAGGGTTAGGGTTAGGGATAGGGTTAGGGTTATGGTTAGTGTTAGGGAAACGATAAGGTTAAATGTTAAGTTTAGGTTTAGGGTTAGGGTTAGGGTTAAGGTGAGGTTTAGGGTTAAGGTAAGGGTAAGGTTTAGGATTAGTTTTAGTGTTAGGGTTATGGTAAGTGTAAGGTATAGGGTTAGGGATAGGGTTAGGGTTAGGGTTAGGGTAAGGGTAATGGTTAGGTTAGGGTTAGGGTTAGGGTTAGGGTAATGGTTACGGTTAGTGTTAGGTTTAGAGTTAGGGTTAGGGTTAGGGTTAGGGTAAGGGTAAGGGTTAGGGTTAAGGTTAGGATTAGGTTTAGGGTTAGGGTTAGGGTTAGGGTAAGGGTAAGTGTTAGGGTTAGGTTTATGGTTAGGATTAGGGTAAAGGTAAGGGTTAGGGTAGAGTTAGGGTTAGGGTTAGGGTTAGGGTTAGGGTAAGGGTAAGGGTTAGTGTTAAGTTTAGGGTTAGGGTTAAGATTAGGGTTAGCTTTAGGGTTAGGGTAAGGCTTAGGGTACGTTTAGGTTTAGGTTTAGGGTTAGGGTTAGTGTTAGGGTAAGGGTAAGGGTTAGGGTTAAGGTTAGGATTAGGGTTAAGTTTAGGGTAAGGGTAAGGGTTAGGGTTAGGTTTAGGGTTAGGGTTATGGTAAGGGTAAGTTTTGGGTTTAGGTTTAGGGGTAGTGTTAGGGTAATGGTAAGTGTTAGGGTTAGGATTAGGGTTAAGTTTAGGGTTAGGGTGAGGGTAAGGGTAAGGGTTAGGTTAGTTTTAGGGATAGGGTAAGGGTTAGGGTTATGGTTAGTGTTAGGTTTAGGTTTAGGGTTAGAGTTAGGGTAAGGGTAAGGGTTAGGGTTAAGGTTAGGGTTAGGGTTAGGGTTAAGGTTAGGGTTAGGGTTAGGTTAAGGGTACGGGTTAGGGTTAGGGTTAGGGTTAGGTTTATGGTTAAGGTTAGGGTTAGGGTTAGGGAAAGGATAAGGTTTAGGGTTAGGGTTAGTGTTATGTTTAGGGTTAGGATTAGGTTTATGGTTAGGTTAGGGGTAGGGTTAGGGAAAGGATAAGGGTTAGAGTTAGGGGTTAGTGTTAGTTTTAGGTTTACGTTGAGGGTTTGGTTAGAGTTAGGGTTAGGATAAGGGTTAGGGTTAAGGTTAGAGTTAGGGTAAGGGTTAGGGTTACTTTTAAGGTTAGGGTTAGTTTTAGGTTTAGGTTTAGGGTTAGGGTAAGGGTAAAAGTTATGGTTAGGACAAGGGTTAGGGTTAGGGTAGGGGTTAGGGTTAGGGTTAGGGTTAGGTTCAGCGTTTGGGATAGGGTAAGTGTGAGGGTTATGGTTAGGGTTGTGTTTAGGTTTAGTTTTGGGTTAAGGTTAGGGTTAGGGTAAGGGTTAGGGTTACTGTTAGGGTTAGGTTTAGGGTTAGGTTTAGGGTTACGGTTAGGGTTAGGGTTAGAGTTAGGGTAAGGGTATATGTTAGGGTTAGGCTTAGGGTTAGGGTTAGCGTTGGGGTAAGGGTAAGGGTTAGGGTAGAGGTAGGGTTAAGTAAGGGTAAGGCTTAGGGTTAGGGAAACGATAAGGTTAAGAGTTAAGTTTAGGTTTAGGGTTAGTGTTAGGGTTAAGGTGAGGTTTAGGGTTAGGATAAGGGTAAGGGTTAGGATTAGGTTTACGGTTAGGGTTATGGTAAGGGTAAGGTATAGGTTTAGGGATAGGGTTAGGGTTAGGTTTAGGGTAAGGGTAAGTGTTAGAGTTAGGGTTAGGTTTTAGGTTAGGGTTAGGGTTGGGGTAAGGGTAAGGGTTAGGTTAGGGTTAGGGTTAGGGTTAGGGTAAGGGTTACGGTTAGGGTTAGGTTTAGGGTTAGGTTTAGTGTTAGTGTTAGTGTTAGCGTTAGGGTAAGGGTAAGGGTTAGGGTTAAGGTTAGGGTTAGGGTTAGAGTTAAGTTTAGGGTAAGGGTAAGTGTTAGGCTTAGGTTTAGGGTTAGGGTTAGGGTAAGGGTTAGTGTTGGGTTTAGGGTTAGGGGTATTGTTAGGGTAAGGGTAAGGGTTAGGGTTAGGGTTAGGGTTAAGATTAGGGTTAGGGTTAGGGTAAGGGTAAGGGTAAGAGTTAGGTTAGTGTTAGGGATAGGGTAAGGGTTAGGGTTAGGGTTAGGGGTAGGTTTAGGTTTAGGGTTAGGGTTAGGGTTAGGTTAAGGGTAAGGGTTAGCGTTAAGGTTAGGGTTAGGGTTAGAGTTAAGGTTAGGGTTAGGGTTAGGGTAAGGGTTAGGGTTAGGGTTAGGTTTAGGTTTACGGTTAAGGTTAGGGTTAGGGTTAGGGTTAGGGAAAGGATAACGTTTAGGTTAGGGTTAGTGTTAGGTTTAGGGTTAGGTTTAGGGTTAGGGTTAGGGAAAGGATAAGGGTTAGGGTTAAGGTTTAGTGTTGGGGTTAAGGTTAGGGTTAGGTTAAGGGTTAGGGTTAGGGTAATGGTAAGGGTTAGAGTTAGGGGTTAGAGGTAGTTTTAGGTTTAGCTTGAGGGTTGTGTTAGGGTTAGGGTTAGGGTTAGGATAAGGGTTAGTGTTATGGTTAGAGTTAGGGTAAGGGTTGGGTTAGTTTTAAGGTTAGGGTTAGTTTTAGGTTTAGGGTTAGGATTAGGGTAAGGGTAAGAGTTAGGGTTAGGACAAGGGTTAGGGTTAGGGAAGGGGTTAGGGTTAGGGTTAGGGTTAGGTTCAGCGTTGCGCATAGGGTAAGTGTGAGGGTTAGGGTTAGGTTTAGGTTTAGGTTTTGTGTTTGAGTTAAGGTTAGGGTTAGGGTAAGGGTTAGGATTATTGTTAGGGTTAGGTTTAGGGTTAGGTTTAGGGTTATGGTTAGGGTTAGGGTTAGAGATAGGGTAAGGGTATATGTTAGGGTTAGGCTTAGGTTAAGGGTTACCGTTGGGGTAAGGGTAAGGGTTAGGGTAGAGGTAGGGTTAAGTAAGGGTAAGGGTTAGGGTTAGGGCTAGGTTTAGGGTAAGGGTTAGGGTTAGGTTTAGGGTAAAGTTAAGTTTTAGTTTTAGCGTTAGGGTTAGGGTTAGGGTAAGGGTAAGGGTTAGGGTTAGGGTTATGGTTAGGGTTAGGTTTAGGGTTAGGGTAAGGGTAAGGGTTACGGTTAGGGTTAGGGTAAGGGTTAGGGTTAGGGTTAGGGTAGGGGTTAAGGTAAGGGTAAGTGTTAGGGTTAGGGTTAGGGTTAGGTTTAATTTAGGGTTAGGGTTAAGGTAAGGGTAAGGGTTAGGGTTAGGGTTACTCTTAGGGTTAAGGTTAGGGTTAGGGTTAGGGTAAGGGTAAGCGTTAGGTTTGGGTTAGGGTTAGGGTTAGGTTAAGGGTTAGGTTTAGTGTTAGGTTTAGTGTTAGGGTTAGGGCAAGGTTTAAGGTTAGGGTTAGGGAAAGGATAAGGTTAAGGGTTAAGTTGAGGTTTAGGGTTAGGCTTAGGTTAAGGTGAGGTTTAGGGTTAGGGTAAGGGTAAGGGTTAGGATTAGGTTTAGGGTTAGGGTTATGGTAAGGGTAAGGTATAGGGTTAGGGATAGGGTTAGGGTTAGGGTTAAGTTTAGGGTTAGGGTTAGGGTAAGGGTAAGGGTTAGGGTTAGAGTTAGGGTTAAGGTTAGGGTTAGGGTTAGTGTTAGGGTATGGGTAAGGGTTAGGTTAGGGTTAGGGTAAGGGTTACGGTTAGAGTTAGGTTTATAGTTAGGGTTAGGGTTAGGGTTAGGGTAAGGGTAAGGGTTAGGGTTAAGGTTAGGATTAGGGTTAGGGTAAGGTTTAGGGTAAGGGTAAGTGTTAGGGTTAGGTTTAGGGTTAGGGTTAGGGTAAGGATAAGGGTTAGGTCAGAGTTAGGGTTAGGGTTAGGGTTAGGGTTAGGGTTAGGGTAAGGGTAAGTGTTAGGGTTAGGTTTAGGGTTAAGGTTAGGGTAAGGATAAGGGTTAGGGCAGAGTTAGGGTGAGGGTTAGGGTTAGGTTTAGAGTAAGGGTTAGGGTTCCGTTTAGTGTACAGTTAAGTTTTAATGTTAGGGTTAGGGTTAGGGTTAGGGTAAGGGTAAGAGTTAGGGTTAGGGTTAGGTTTACTGTTAGGGTAAGGGTAAGGGTCACGGTTAGGGTTAGAGTAAGGGTTAAGGTTAGGGTTAGGGTTAGGGTAGGGGTTAAGGTAAGGATAAGTGTTAGGGTTAGGTTTAGGGTTAGTATTAAGTTTAGGGTTAGGGTTAGGGTAAGTGTAAGGGTTAGGATTAGAGTTAGGGTTAGGGTTAAGGTTAGGGTTAGGGTTAGGGTAAGGGTAAGGGTTAGGTTAGGGTTAGGGTTAGGGTAAGGATTACGGTTAGGGTTAGGTTTAGAGTTAGGGTTAGGGTTAGGGTTAGGGTAAGGGTAAGGGTTAGGGTTAAGGTTAGGATTAGGATTAGGGTTAGGGTTAGGGTAAGGGTAAGTGTTAGGGTTTGGTGTAGGGTTAGGGTTAGGGTAAGGGTAAGCGTTAGATTTAGGGGTCGGCTTAGGTTTAGGGTTAGGGTTAGGTTTAGGGTTAGGGAAAGGATAAGGTTTAGAGTTAAGTTTAGGTTTAGGGTTAGAGTTAGGGTTAAGGTGACGGTTAGTGTTAGGGTAAGGGTAAGGGTTAGGGTTAAGTTTAGGGTTAGGGTTAGGTTAAGGGTAAGGGAAAGTGTAAGGGTAAGAGTTAGGTTTAGTGTTAGGTTTAGGGTTAGGGTTAGGGTTAGGGTTAGGGTAAGTGTAATGGTTAGGTTTAAGGTTAGGGTTTGGGTTAGGTTTAGGGTTAGGGATAGGGTTAGGGAAAGGGTATGGGTTAGGGTTAGGATTAGGGTTAGGTTTAGGGTAAGGGTTAGGGTTAGGGTTAGGGTAAGGGTTAGGGTCAGGGGTTAGGGTTAGGGTTAGGGTTAGAGTTAGTGTTAGTGTTAGGGTTAGGTTTAGGGTAATGGTAAGTGTTAGGGTTAGGGTTAGGGTTAGGGTTAGGGTAAGGATTAGGCCTAGTGTTAGGGTTAGGGGTTAGGTTTGGAGTAGGGTTAGGGTTAGGAGTTAGGGTTAGGGTTAGGGTTAGGGAAAGGATAAGGGTTAGGGTTAAGGTTATGTTTAGGGTTAGGGTTAGGGTTAGGGTTAAAGTGAGGGTTAGGGTTGGGTAATGGTAAGGGTTAGGGTTAGGTTTTGGGTTAGGGTTAGGGTAAGGATAAGGGTTAGGGTTAGGGTTAGGGTAAGGGTTAGGTTATTGGTTAGAGTTAGCGTTAGGGTTAGGTTAAGGGTTAGGGTTAGGGGTTAGTGTTAGGGTTAGGGTTAAGGTAAGGGTTAGGGTTAGGGTTCGGGTTAGGCTTAGGTTTAGGGTTAGGGTTAGTGTTAGGGTAAGGTTAAGGGTTAGGTTTAGGGTTAGGGTAAGGGTTAGGTTATTGGTTAGAGTTAGTGTTATGGTTAGGTTAAGGGTTAGGGTTAGGGGTTAGTGTTAGGGTTAGGGTTAAGGTAAGGGTTAGGGTTAGGGTTCGGGTTAGGCTTAGGTTTAGGTTTAGGGTTAGGGTAAGGGTAAGTTTTAGGGTTAAGGTTAGGGTTAGGGTAAGGGTAAGGGTTAGGGTTAGGGTTAGTGTTAGGGTTAGGTTTAGTGTAAGGTTAAGGGTTAGGGTTAGGGTAAGGGTTAGGGTTAGGGTTAGGTTAAGGGTTAGGGTTAGAGTTAGAGTTAGGGTATGGGTTAGGGTTAGGGTTAGGGTTAGGGTTACGGTAAGGGTTAGGGTTAGGGTGAGGGTAAGGGTTAGGTTTAGGGTTAGTGTTAGGGTAAGGGTAAGGGTTAGAGTTAGGGTTAGGTTTAGGGTTAGGTTTAGGGTTAAGGTTAGGTTTAGTGTTAGGGTAATGGTAAGGGTTAGGGTTAGGGTTAGGGTTATTTTAATGCTTAGGGTTAGCGTTACGTTAGGGTTTAGCATAAGCGTAAGTGTTAGGGTTAGGGTTATGGTTAGGATAAGGGTAAGGGTTAGGGTTAGGGTTAGGATTAGGCTTAGGGGTTACGGTTAGTGTTAGGGTTAGGGTTGGGTAAGGGTTAGGGTTAGGGTTAGGATTAGGGTTAGTGTTAGGTTTAGGCTTAGGGTTAGGGAAAGGGTAAGGTTTAGGGTTAGGGTTAGGGTTAAGGTTAGGGTTAGGCTTAGGTTAGGGTTAGGGTTAGGTTTAGGGTTAGGTTTAGGGTAAGTGTAAGGGTTACGGTTAGGGTTAGGGTTAAGGTTAGGGTTAGGGTTAGGGTTAGGTTTAGAGTTAGGTTTAGGGTTAGGGTAAGGGTTAGGGTTAGGGTTAGGGTAAGGGTTAGGTTTAGGGTAAGGATTAGGATAAGGGTAACTGTTAGGGTTAGGGTTAGGGTAAGGGTTATTGTTAGAGTTAGGGTTAGGGTTAGGGTAAGTGTTAGGGTTAGGGTTAGGGTTCTGGTTAGGATAAGGGTTAGGGTTAGGGTTAGGTTTAGGGTTAGGGTTAGTGTAAGTGTTAGGGTTAGTGTTAGGTTTAGGGTTAGGTAATTGTTAGGGTTAGGATGAGGGTTAGGTTTAGGGTTGGCGTAAGGTTAGGGTTACGGTTAAGGTAAGGGTAAGCATTAGGGTTAGGGTTAGGGTTAGGGTAAGTGTTAGGGTAAGGGTAAGGTTTACGGTTAGGGTTAGGGTTACGGTAAGGGTAAGGGTTAGGGTTAGGTTTAGGTTTAGGGTAAGGTTTATGGTTAGGTTTAATGTAAGGGTAAGGTTTAGGTTTAGGGTTAGGGTTAGGGTAAGGGTTATTGTTAGAGTTAAGGTTAGGGTTAGGGTAAGTGTTAGGGTTAGGGTTAGGGTTAGGGTAAGTGTTAGGTTAAGGGTTAGGGTTATTGTTATGTTTAGGGTTGGGGTTAAGGTTAGGGTTAGGGTTAGGATAAGAGTAAGGGTTAGGCTTAGGGTGAGGGTGAGGGTAAGTATTAGGGTTAGGGTTAGGGTTAGGGTAAGGGTAAGGGTTAGGGTTAGGGTTAGGGTTAGTTTTAGCGTTAGGGGTTAGGGTTAGGGTTATGGTTAGGGTTAGGGTAAGGGTTAGTGTTAGGGTAAGGGTTAGGGTTAGGGTTAGGTTTAGGTTTAGGGTTAGCGTTAGGGTTAGGGTTAGAGTTAGGTTTAGGGTTAAGGTATGAGTAAGGGTTAGGGTTAGGTTTAGGGTTAGGGTTATGTTAAGGGTTAGGGTTAGGGTTAGGGTTAGGGTTAGGGTAAGGGTAAGCGTTAGGTTAAGGTTAGGGTTAGGGTTAGGTTAAGGGTTAGGGTTAGGGATAGGGTTAGGGTTATGGTTAGTGTTAGGGAAACGATAAGGTTAAATGTTAAGTTTAGGTTTAGGGTTAGGGTTAGGGTTAAGGTGAGGTTTAGGGTTAAGGTAAGGGTAAGGTTTAGGATTAGTTTTAGTGTTAGGGTTATGGTAAGTGTAAGGTATAGGGTTAGGGATAGGGTTAGGGTTAGGGTTAGGGTAAGGGTAATGGTTAGGTTAGGGTTAGGGTTAGGGTTAGGGTAATGGTTACGGTTAGTGTTAGGTTTAGAGTTAGGGTTAGGGTTAGGGTTAGGGTAAGGGTAAGGGTTAGGGTTAAGGTTAGGATTAGGTTTAGGGTTAGGGTTAGGGTTAGGGTAAGGGTAAGTGTTAGGGTTAGGTTTATGGTTAGGATTAGGGTAAAGGTAAGGGTTAGGGTAGAGTTAGGGTTAGGGTTAGGGTTAGGGTTAGGGTAAGGGTAAGGGTTAGTGTTAAGTTTAGGGTTAGGGTTAAGATTAGGGTTAGCTTTAGGGTTAGGGTAAGGCTTAGGGTACGTTTAGGTTTAGGTTTAGGGTTAGGGTTAGTGTTAGGGTAAGGGTAAGGGTTAGGGTTAAGGTTAGGATTAGGGTTAAGTTTAGGGTAAGGGTAAGGGTTAGGGTTAGGTTTAGGGTTAGGGTTATGGTAAGGGTAAGTTTTGGGTTTAGGTTTAGGGGTAGTGTTAGGGTAATGGTAAGTGTTAGGGTTAGGATTAGGGTTAAGTTTAGGGTTAGGGTGAGGGTAAGGGTAAGGGTTAGGTTAGTTTTAGGGATAGGGTAAGGGTTAGGGTTATGGTTAGTGTTAGGTTTAGGTTTAGGGTTAGAGTTAGGGTAAGGGTAAGGGTTAGGGTTAAGGTTAGGGTTAGGGTTAGGGTTAAGGTTAGGGTTAGGGTTAGGTTAAGGGTACGGGTTAGGGTTAGGGTTAGGGTTAGGTTTATGGTTAAGGTTAGGGTTAGGGTTAGGGAAAGGATAAGGTTTAGGGTTAGGGTTAGTGTTATGTTTAGGGTTAGGATTAGGTTTATGGTTAGGTTAGGGGTAGGGTTAGGGAAAGGATAAGGGTTAGAGTTAGGGGTTAGTGTTAGTTTTAGGTTTACGTTGAGGGTTTGGTTAGAGTTAGGGTTAGGATAAGGGTTAGGGTTAAGGTTAGAGTTAGGGTAAGGGTTAGGGTTACTTTTAAGGTTAGGGTTAGTTTTAGGTTTAGGTTTAGGGTTAGGGTAAGGGTAAAAGTTATGGTTAGGACAAGGGTTAGGGTTAGGGTAGGGGTTAGGGTTAGGGTTAGGGTTAGGTTCAGCGTTTGGGATAGGGTAAGTGTGAGGGTTATGGTTAGGGTTGTGTTTAGGTTTAGTTTTGGGTTAAGGTTAGGGTTAGGGTAAGGGTTAGGGTTACTGTTAGGGTTAGGTTTAGGGTTAGGTTTAGGGTTACGGTTAGGGTTAGGGTTAGAGTTAGGGTAAGGGTATATGTTAGGGTTAGGCTTAGGGTTAGGGTTAGCGTTGGGGTAAGGGTAAGGGTTAGGGTAGAGGTAGGGTTAAGTAAGGGTAAGGCTTAGGGTTAGGGAAACGATAAGGTTAAGAGTTAAGTTTAGGTTTAGGGTTAGTGTTAGGGTTAAGGTGAGGTTTAGGGTTAGGATAAGGGTAAGGGTTAGGATTAGGTTTACGGTTAGGGTTATGGTAAGGGTAAGGTATAGGTTTAGGGATAGGGTTAGGGTTAGGTTTAGGGTAAGGGTAAGTGTTAGAGTTAGGGTTAGGTTTTAGGTTAGGGTTAGGGTTGGGGTAAGGGTAAGGGTTAGGTTAGGGTTAGGGTTAGGGTTAGGGTAAGGGTTACGGTTAGGGTTAGGTTTAGGGTTAGGTTTAGTGTTAGTGTTAGTGTTAGCGTTAGGGTAAGGGTAAGGGTTAGGGTTAAGGTTAGGGTTAGGGTTAGAGTTAAGTTTAGGGTAAGGGTAAGTGTTAGGCTTAGGTTTAGGGTTAGGGTTAGGGTAAGGGTTAGTGTTGGGTTTAGGGTTAGGGGTATTGTTAGGGTAAGGGTAAGGGTTAGGGTTAGGGTTAGGGTTAAGATTAGGGTTAGGGTTAGGGTAAGGGTAAGGGTAAGAGTTAGGTTAGTGTTAGGGATAGGGTAAGGGTTAGGGTTAGGGTTAGGGGTAGGTTTAGGTTTAGGGTTAGGGTTAGGGTTAGGTTAAGGGTAAGGGTTAGCGTTAAGGTTAGGGTTAGGGTTAGAGTTAAGGTTAGGGTTAGGGTTAGGGTAAGGGTTAGGGTTAGGGTTAGGTTTAGGTTTACGGTTAAGGTTAGGGTTAGGGTTAGGGAAAGGATAACGTTTAGGTTAGGGTTAGTGTTAGGTTTAGGGTTAGGTTTAGGGTTAGGGTTAGGGAAAGGATAAGGGTTAGGGTTAAGGTTTAGTGTTGGGGTTAAGGTTAGGGTTAGGTTAAGGGTTAGGGTTAGGGTAATGGTAAGGGTTAGAGTTAGGGGTTAGAGGTAGTTTTAGGTTTAGCTTGAGGGTTGTGTTAGGGTTAGGGTTAGGGTTAGGATAAGGGTTAGTGTTATGGTTAGAGTTAGGGTAAGGGTTGGGTTAGTTTTAAGGTTAGGGTTAGTTTTAGGTTTAGGGTTAGGATTAGGGTAAGGGTAAGAGTTAGGGTTAGGACAAGGGTTAGGGTTAGGGAAGGGGTTAGGGTTAGGGTTAGGGTTAGGTTCAGCGTTGCGCATAGGGTAAGTGTGAGGGTTAGGGTTAGGTTTAGGTTTAGGTTTTGTGTTTGAGTTAAGGTTAGGGTTAGGGTAAGGGTTAGGATTATTGTTAGGGTTAGGTTTAGGGTTAGGTTTAGGGTTATGGTTAGGGTTAGGGTTAGAGATAGGGTAAGGGTATATGTTAGGGTTAGGCTTAGGTTAAGGGTTACCGTTGGGGTAAGGGTAAGGGTTAGGGTAGAGGTAGGGTTAAGTAAGGGTAAGGGTTAGGGTTAGGGCTAGGTTTAGGGTAAGGGTTAGGGTTAGGTTTAGGGTAAAGTTAAGTTTTAGTTTTAGCGTTAGGGTTAGGGTTAGGGTAAGGGTAAGGGTTAGGGTTAGGGTTATGGTTAGGGTTAGGTTTAGGGTTAGGGTAAGGGTAAGGGTTACGGTTAGGGTTAGGGTAAGGGTTAGGGTTAGGGTTAGGGTAGGGGTTAAGGTAAGGGTAAGTGTTAGGGTTAGGGTTAGGGTTAGGTTTAATTTAGGGTTAGGGTTAAGGTAAGGGTAAGGGTTAGGGTTAGGGTTACTCTTAGGGTTAAGGTTAGGGTTAGGGTTAGGGTAAGGGTAAGCGTTAGGTTTGGGTTAGGGTTAGGGTTAGGTTAAGGGTTAGGTTTAGTGTTAGGTTTAGTGTTAGGGTTAGGGCAAGGTTTAAGGTTAGGGTTAGGGAAAGGATAAGGTTAAGGGTTAAGTTGAGGTTTAGGGTTAGGCTTAGGTTAAGGTGAGGTTTAGGGTTAGGGTAAGGGTAAGGGTTAGGATTAGGTTTAGGGTTAGGGTTATGGTAAGGGTAAGGTATAGGGTTAGGGATAGGGTTAGGGTTAGGGTTAAGTTTAGGGTTAGGGTTAGGGTAAGGGTAAGGGTTAGGGTTAGAGTTAGGGTTAAGGTTAGGGTTAGGGTTAGTGTTAGGGTATGAGTAAGGGTTAGGTTAGGGTTAGGGTAAGGGTTACGGTTAGAGTTAGGTTTATAGTTAGGGTTAGGGTTAGGGTTAGGGTAAGGGTAAGGGTTAGGGTTAAGGTTAGGATTAGGGTTAGGGTAAGGTTTAGGGTAAGGGTAAGTGTTAGGGTTAGGTTTAGGGTTAGGGTTAGGGTAAGGATAAGGGTTAGGTCAGAGTTAGGGTTAGGGTTAGGGTTAGGGTTAGGGTTAGGGTAAGGGTAAGTGTTAGGGTTAGGTTTAGGGTTAAGGTTAGGGTAAGGATAAGGGTTAGGGCAGAGTTAGGGTGAGGGTTAGGGTTAGGTTTAGAGTAAGGGTTAGGGTTCCGTTTAGTGTACAGTTAAGTTTTAATGTTAGGGTTAGGGTTAGGGTTAGGGTAAGGGTAAGAGTTAGGGTTAGGGTTAGGTTTACTGTTAGGGTAAGGGTAAGGGTCACGGTTAGGGTTAGAGTAAGGGTTAAGGTTAGGGTTAGGGTTAGGGTAGGGGTTAAGGTAAGGATAAGTGTTAGGGTTAGGTTTAGGGTTAGTATTAAGTTTAGGGTTAGGGTTAGGGTAAGTGTAAGGGTTAGGATTAGAGTTAGGGTTAGGGTTAAGGTTAGGGTTAGGGTTAGGGTAAGGGTAAGGGTTAGGTTAGGATTAGGGTTAGGGTAAGGATTACGGTTAGGGTTAGGTTTAGAGTTAGGGTTAGGGTTAGGGTTAGGGTAAGGGTAAGGGTTAGGGTTAAGGTTAGGATTAGGATTAGGGTTAGGGTTAGGGTAAGGGTAAGTGTTAGGGTTTGGTGTAGGGTTAGGGTTAGGGTAAGGGTAAGCGTTAGATTTAGGGGTCGGCTTAGGTTTAGGGTTAGGGTTAGGTTTAGGGTTAGGGAAAGGATAAGGTTTAGAGTTAAGTTTAGGTTTAGGGTTAGAGTTAGGGTTAAGGTGACGGTTAGTGTTAGGGTAAGGGTAAGGGTTAGGGTTAAGTTTAGGGTTAGGGTTAGGGTAAGGGTAAGGGAAAGTGTAAGGGTAAGAGTTAGGTTTAGTGTTAGGTTTAGGGTTAGGGTTAGGGTTAGGGTTAGGGTAAGTGTAATGGTTAGGTTTAAGGTTAGGGTTAGGGTTAGGTTTAGGGTTAGGGATAGGGTTAGGGAAAGGGTATGGGTTAGGGTTAGGATTAGGGTTAGGTTTAGGGTAAGGGTTAGGGTTAGGGTTAGGGTAAGGGTTAGGGTCAGGGGTTAGGGTTAGGGTTAGGGTTAGAGTTAGTGTTAGTGTTAGGGTTAGGTTTAGGGTAATGGTAAGTGTTAGGGTTAGGGTTAGGGTTAGGGTTAGGGTAAGGATTAGGCCTAGTGTTAGGGTTAGGGGTTAGGTTTGGAGTAGGGTTAGGGTTAGGAGTTAGGGTTAGGGTTAGGGTTAGGGTTAGGGAAAGGATAAGGGTTAGGGTTAAGGTTATGTTTAGGGTTAGGGTTAGGGTTAGGGTTAAAGTGAGGGTTAGGGTTGGGTAATGGTAAGGGTTAGGGTTAGGTTTTGGGTTAGGGTTAGGGTAAGGATAAGGGTTAGGGTTAGGGTTAGGGTAAGGGTTAGGTTATTGGTTAGAGTTAGCGTTAGGGTTAGGTTAAGGGTTAGGGTTAGGGGTTAGTGTTAGGGTTAGGGTTAAGGTAAGGGTTAGGGTTAGGGTTCGGGTTAGGCTTAGGTTTAGGGTTAGGGTTAGTGTTAGGGTAAGGTTAAGGGTTAGGTTTAGGGTTAGGGTAAGGGTTAGGTTATTGGTTAGAGTTAGTGTTATGGTTAGGTTAAGGGTTAGGGTTAGGGGTTAGTGTTAGGGTTAGGGTTAAGGTAAGGGTTAGGGTTAGGGTTCGGGTTAGGCTTAGGTTTAGGTTTAGGGTTAGGGTAAGGGTAAGTTTTAGGGTTAAGGTTAGGGTTAGGGTAAGGGTAAGGGTTAGGGTTAGGGTTAGTGTTAGGGTTAGGTTTAGTGTAAGGTTAAGGGTTAGGGTTAGGGTAAGGGTTAGGGTTAGGGTTAGGTTAAGGGTTAGGGTTAGAGTTAGAGTTAGGGTATGGGTTAGGGTTAGGGTTAGGGTTAGGGTTACGGTAAGGGTTAGGGTTAGGGTGAGGGTAAGGGTTAGGTTTAGGGTTAGTGTTAGGGTAAGGGTAAGGGTTAGAGTTAGGGTTAGGTTTAGGGTTAGGTTTAGGGTTAAGGTTAGGTTTAGTGTTAGGGTAATGGTAAGGGTTAGGGTTAGGGTTAGGGTTATTTTAATGCTTAGGGTTAGCGTTACGTTAGGGTTTAGCATAAGCGTAAGTGTTAGGGTTAGGGTTATGGTTAGGATAAGGGTAAGGGTTAGGGTTAGGGTTAGGATTAGGCTTAGGGGTTACGGTTAGTGTTAGGGTTAGGGTTGGGTAAGGGTTAGGGTTAGGGTTAGGATTAGGGTTAGTGTTAGGTTTAGGCTTAGGGTTAGGGAAAGGGTAAGGTTTAGGGTTAGGGTTAGGGTTAAGGTTAGGGTTAGGCTTAGGTTAGGGTTAGGGTTAGGTTTAGGGTTAGGTTTAGGGTAAGTGTAAGGGTTACGGTTAGGGTTAGGGTTAAGGTTAGGGTTAGGGTTAGGGTTAGGTTTAGAGTTAGGTTTAGGGTTAGGGTAAGGGTTAGGGTTAGGGTTAGGGTAAGGGTTAGGTTTAGGGTAAGGATTAGGGTAAGGGTAACTGTTAGGGTTAGGGTTAGGGTAAGGGTTATTGTTAGAGTTAGGGTTAGGGTTAGGGTAAGTGTTAGGGTTAGGGTTAGGGTTCTGGTTAGGATAAGGGTTAGGGTTAGGGTTAGGTTTAGGGTTAGGGTTAGTGTAAGTGTTAGGGTTAGTGTTAGGTTTAGGGTTAGGTAATTGTTAGGGTTAGGATGAGGGTTAGGTTTAGGGTTGGCGTAAGGTTAGGGTTACGGTTAAGGTAAGGGTAAGCATTAGGGTTAGGGTTAGGGTTAGGGTAAGTGTTAGGGTAAGGGTAAGGTTTACGGTTAGGGTTAGGGTTACGGTAAGGGTAAGGGTTAGGGTTAGGTTTAGGTTTAGGGTAAGGTTTATGGTTAGGTTTAATGTAAGGGTAAGGTTTAGGTTTAGGGTTAGGGTTAGGGTAAGGGTTATTGTTAGAGTTAAGGTTAGGGTTAGAGTAAGTGTTAGGGTTAGGGTTAGGGTTAGGGTAAGTGTTAGGTTAAGGGTTAGGGTTATTGTTATGTTTAGGGTTGGGGTTAAGGTTAGGGTTAGGGTTAGGATAAGAGTAAGGGTTAGGCTTAGGGTGAGGGTGAGGGTAAGTATTAGGGTTAGGGTTAGGGTTAGGGTAAGGGTAAGGGTTAGGGTTAGGGTTAGGGTTAGTTTTAGCGTTAGGGGTTAGGGTTAGGGTTATGGTTAGGGTTAGGGTAAGGGTTAGTGTTAGGGTAAGGGTTAGGGTTAGGGTTAGGTTTAGGTTTAGGGTTAGCGTTAGGGTTAGGGTTAGAGTTAGGTTTAGGGTTAAGGTATGAGTAAGGGTTAGGGTTAGGTTTAGGGTTAGGGTTATGTTAAGGGTTAGGGTTAGGGGTTAGGGTTACGGTTAGGGTTAGAGTTAGGATAAGGGTTAGGTTTAGGATTAGGGTAAATTTTAGGGTTAGGGTTAGGGTAAGCGTTAGGGTGGGTGTTAGGGTTAGGGTTAGGTTTAGGTTTATTGTTAGGGTTAGGGTAAGGGCAAGGGTTATGGTTAGGGTTAGACTTAAGGTTAGGGTTAGGATTACGGTTAGGGTTAGGTTTCGGGTTAGGGTTAGGGTTAGGGTAAGTTTTAGGGTAAGGGTTAGGGTTAGGGTTAGGTTTAGGGTATTGGTTAAGTTTAGGGTTAGGGTTATTGTAAGGGTAAGGGTTAGGGTTAGGGTTAGGGTTAGGGTAAGGGTATGTGTTAGGGTTAGGATTTGGTTTAGGGTTAGGGTTAACCTTATGGTAAGGGTAAGGGTTAGGATTAGGGTTAGGGTTAAGGGAAGGGAAGGGTTAGGGTTATGGTTAGGGTTAGGTTTAGCCTAAGTGTTAGGGTTAGGTTTAGGGTTAGGGTTAAGGTTAGGGTTAAGATTAGGGTTAGGGTAAGTTTTAGGGTTAGGGTTAGGGTAAGGGTAAGGGTTAGGGTTGGGGTTAGTGTTAGGGTTAAGGTTAGGGTTAGGATTAGGGTTAGGGTTAGGGTAAGGGTAAGGGTTAGGCTTGGGGTTAGGGTTAGGTTTAGGGTTAGTGTTAGGTTTAGGGTTAGGGTAATGGTAAGGGTTAGGGTTAGGGTTAGGTTTAAGTTAAGGGTTAGGGTTAGGTGTTAGGGTTAGGGTTAGTGTTAGGATAAGGTTTAGGGTTAGGGTTATGTTTAGGTTCATTGTTAGGGTAAGAGTTAGGGTTAGGGTTAGGGTTAGGGTTAGGTTTAGGGTAAGTGTTAGTGTTAGGGTTAGGGTTAGGGTTAGGGTAGAGGTTAGAGAAAGGGTAAGTGTTAG
Organism: Megascapheus bottae; assembly: GCA_024803745.1. Classification (NCBI taxonomy): domain Eukaryota; kingdom Metazoa; phylum Chordata; class Mammalia; order Rodentia; family Geomyidae; genus Megascapheus; species Megascapheus bottae. The sequence continues at coordinate 205,798 of JANJXV010000162.1, read as the reverse complement.
GGTTAGGGTTCGGATTAGCATAAGGGTTAGGGTTAGGGGTAGGGTTAGGGTTAGGTTTTAGTGATCTTGTTAGGGTTAGGGTTAGAAGTTAGTGTTATTGTTAGTGTTAGGGTTAGGGTTAGGGTTATGGTAAGGTTAGTGTTAGGGGTTAGGGATAGTGTTAATGTTAGGTTAAGGGTTAGGGTTAGGGTTAGGGTTAGGATAAGGGTTAGGGTCAGGATTCGTGTTAGGGTAAGTGTAAGTGTTAGTGTTAGGGTTAGGGTTAGGGTTAGGGTTAGGTTTAGGTTTAGGGTAAGGGTTAGGGTTAGGTTTTGGTTTAGGTTTAGGCTTGGGGTTAAGGTTAGGGTTAGGGTTAGGGTAAGGTTAAAGGTTAGGGTTAGCGTTAGGGTAAGTGTTAGGGTTAGGGTTAGTGTTGGGGCTAAGGTTAAGTTTAGGGTTAGGGTAAGGGTTAGGGTTAGGGTTAGGTTTAGCATAAGATTTAGGGTTAGGTTTAGGGTTAGGGTTAGTGTAAGGATAAGGGTTAGATTTAGGGTTAGGATTAGGTTTAGGGTAAGGGTAAGTGTTAGTGTTAGGGTTAGAGTTAGGGTAGGGGTTAGGGAAAGAGCAAGTGTTAAGGTAAGGGTAAGTGTTAGGGTTAGGGTTAGAATAAGGGTAAGGGTTAGTGTTAGGTTTAGAGTTAGGGGTTAGGGTTAGGGTTAGTGTTAGGGGTTAGGGATATGGTTAGGGTTAGGGTATGGGTTAGGGTTAGGGGATAGGGTTAGTGTTAGTGTTAGGTTAAGGGTTAGGGTTAGGGATATGGGTAGGGTTATGGTTAGGATAAGGGTTAGGTTTAGGGATATGGTTAGTGTTATGGTTAGGATAAGGGTTAGGGTTAGGGTAATGGTTAGTGTTAGGATTAGGGTAAGTTTTAGCGTTAGGGTTAGGGTAAGGGTTAGGGTTAGGGTTAGGGTAAGTGTTAGGGTAAGGGTTAGGTTTAGGGTTAAGTTTAGGGTATTGGTTAAGTTTAGGGTTAGGGTTAGTGTAAGGGTAAGGGTTAGGGTTAGGGTTAGGGTTAGGTTAGGGTAAGTGTTCTGGTTAGGGTTAGGGTTAGGGTAAGGGTAAAGTTAGGGTTAGGTTTAGGGTTATGGGTTAGGGTTATGGTGAGGTTTAGGTTTAGGGTTATGTTTAGGGTAAGGGCAAGGGTAAGGCTTAGGGTTAGGTTTAGGTTTAGGGTTAGGGTTTGGGTTAGGTTTAGGGTTAGGGTTAGGGTTAGAGTTAGGGTTAGTGTAAGGGTAAGGGTTAGGGTTAGGTTTAGGGTTAGGGTTAGTGTAAGCATAAGGGTTAGGATTAGGATTAGGTTTAGGGTTGGGGTAAGGGTAGGGTTAGGGTTAGGGTTCGGGTTAGGGTAAGGGTAAGGGTTAGGGTTCGGGTTAGGGTTAGGTTAAGGGTTAGGGTTAGGGTAAGGGTTATGGTTAGGGTGAGGATTAGGGTTAGGTTAAGGGTTAGGGTTAGGGTAAGGGTTATGGTTAGGGTGAGGATTAGGGTTAAGGTTAGGGTTAGGGTTAGGGTTAGTGTTAGGGTTAGGGTAAGGGTAAGGGTAAGGGTTAAGGTTAGAGTTAGGGTTAGGGTAAGGGTAAGGGTTAGGGTTACGTTTAGGGTTAGGGTTAGTGTAAGGTAAGGGTTAGATTTAGGGTTAGGGTTTGGGTTACGTTTAGGTTTAGGGCTAGGGTTACGGTAGGGTTAGGGTTAGGGTTAGGGTTAGGGTAATGGTATGTGTTAGGGTTAGGGTTAGGTTTAGGGTTAGGGTTAGCCTTATGGTAATGGCAAGGGTTAGGGTTAGGGTTAGGGTTAAGGTAAGGGAAGGGTTAGGGTTAGGGTTAGGGTTAGGTTTAGCATAAGTGTTAGGGTTAGGTTTAGGGTTAGGGTTAAGGTTAGGGTTAAGATTAGGGTTAGGGTTAGTTTTAGGGTTAGGGTTAGGGTAAGGGTAAGGGTAAGGGTTAGGGTTAGGGTTAGTGTTAGGGTTAAGGTTAGTGTTAGGATTAGGGTTAGGGTTATGGTAAGGGTAAGGGTTAGGGTTAGGGTATGGGTTAGGCTTGGGGTTAGGGTTAGGTTTAGGGTTAGAGTTAGGTTTAGGTTTAGGGTAATGGTAAGGGTTAGGGTTAGGGTTCAGTTTTGGTTAAGGGTTAGGGTTAGGGTTAGGGTTAGTGTTAGGGTAAGGGTTAGGGTTAGGGTTATGTTTAGGTTTAGGGTTAGGGTAAGAGTAAGGGTTAGGGTTAGGGAAAGGGTTAGGTTTAGGGTTAGAGTAGAGGTTAGAGAAAGGGTAAGTGTTAGGTTAGGGTTCAGGTTAGCATAACGGTTAGGGTTAGGGGTAGGGTTAGGGTTAGGGGTTTGTGTTATTGTTAGGGTTAGGGTTAGAGTTTAGGGTTAGTGTTAGTGTTAGGGTTAGGGTTAGGGTTATTGTAAGGTTAGTGTTAGGGGTTAGGGATAGTGTTAGTGTTAGGTTAAGGGGTAGGGTTAGAGTTAGGGTTAGGATAAGAGTTAGGGTCAGGATTCGTGTTAGGGTAAGGGTAAGTGTTAGTGTTAGGGTTAGGGTTAGGGTTAGGTTTAGGGTTAGGGTAAAGGTTAGGGTTAGGTTTTGGTTTAGGTTTAGGCTTGGGGTTGGGGTTAGGGTAAGGTTAAAGGTTAGGGTTAGCGTTAGGGTAAGTGTTAGTGTTAGGGTTAGTGTTGGGGTTAAGGTTAGGGTTAGGGTAAGGGTTAGGATTAGGGTTAGGTATAGAATAAGGGTTAGGGTTAGGTTTAGGGTTAGGGTTAGTGTAAGGGTAAGGGTTAGATTTAGGGTTAGGATTAGGGTTAGGGTAAGTGTAAGTGTTAGTGTTAGGGTTAGAGTTAGGGTAGGGGTTAGGGAAAGAGTAAGTGTTAAGGTAAGGGTAAGTGTTAGGGTTAGGGTATGGGTTAGAATAAGGTTAAGGGTTAGGGTTAGGTTTAGAGTTAGGGGTTAGGGTTAGGGTTAGTGTTAGGAGTTAGGGATATGGTTAGGGTTAGGGTATGGGTTAGGGTTAGGGGATAGGGTTAGTGTTAGTGTTAGGTTAAGGGTTAGGGTTAGGGATATGGGTAGGGTTATGGTTAGGATAAGGGTTAGGGTTAGGGATATGGTTAGGGTTATGGTTAGGATAAGGGTTAGGGTTAGGGTTAGGGTTAGGGTAAGGGTAAGTGTTAGGGTTAGTGTTAGGTTTAGGGTTAGGGTTAGGGTAAGAGTTAGGGTTAGGATTAGGGTTAGGTTTAGGGTTGGGGGTAAGGTTAGGTTTAGGGTTAGGGTAAG
>JANJXV010000162.1:195000-200000 GCA_024803745.1 Megascapheus bottae | reverse complement strand
GATTAGAGTTAGGATAAGGGTTAGGTTTAGGGTTAGGGTTAGGTTTAGGGTTAGGGTAAGGGTAAGTGTTAGGGTTAGGGTTAGTGTTAGGGTAAGGATTAGGGTTAGAGTTAGGGTTAGGGTTAGAGTTAAAGTTAGGGTTAGGTTAAGGGTAAGGGTTATGGTTAGTTTTAGGGTTATTGTTAGGGTTAGGGTAAGGGTTAGGGTAAGGGGTTATGTTTAGGATTAGGGTTAAGGTTAGGGTTTGGGTTAGGGTGAAATGTAGGGTAAGGGTAAGGGTTCCGGTTAGGGTTAAGGTAAGGGTTAGGGCTAGTGTTAGGGGTAGGTTTAGGTTTAGGGTTAGGGCAAGGGTTAAGGGTAGGGTTAGGGTTAGGGAAAGGATAAGGATTAGGGTTAAGTTTAGGTTTAGGGTAAGGGTTAGGGTTAAGGTGAGGTTTAGGGTTAGGGTAAGGGTAAGTATTAGGATTAGGTTTAGGTTAGGGTTAGGGTAAGGGTAAGGGATAGGGTTAGGGATAAGGTTAGGGTTAGGATAAAGTTTAGGGTTAGGGTTAGGGTAAGGGTAAGGGTTAGGGTTAGGGTTAGGGTTAAGGTTAGGTTTACAGTTAGGGTAAGGGTAAGTGTTAGGTTAGGGTTATGGTTAGGGTTAGGGTAAGGGTTACGGTTGGGTTAGCTTTAGGGTTAGGGTTAGGGTCAGGGTTAGGGTAAGGGTAAGGGTTAGGGTTAAGCTTAGGATTAGGGTTAGCGTTAGGGTTAGGGTTAGGGTAAGGGTAAGGGTTAGGGTTAGGTTTAGGTTTAGGGTTAGGGTAAGGGTACGGGTTAGGTTTAGGTTTAGGGTTTGGTTTGGGGTTAGGGTTAGGGTTAGGGTTATGGTTAGGTTTAGGGTTAGGGTAAGGGTAAGTGTTAGGTTAGGGTTAGGGTTAGGGTTAGGGTAAGGGTTACGGTTGGGTTAGCTTTAGGGTTAGGGTTAGGGTTAGGGTAAGGGTAAGGGTTAGGGTTAAGCTTAGGATTAGGGTTAGCGTTAGGGTTAGGGTTAGGGTAAGGGTAAGGGTTAGGGTTAGGTTTAGGCTTATGGTTAGGGTAAGGGTAAGGGTTAGGTTTAGGGTTAGGGTTAGGGTTAGGGTTAGGGAAAGGTTAAGGGTTAGGGTTAAGTTTAGATTTAGGTTTAGGGTTAGGGTTAGGGTTAAGGTGACGGTTAGGGTTAGGGTAAGGGTAAGGGTTAGGGTTAGGTTTAGGGTTAGCGTTATGGTAAGGGTAAGGGTTAGGGTTAGGGTTAGGGTTAGGTTTAAGTTTACGGTTAGCGTTAGGGTTAGAGTAATTGTAAGGGTTAGGGTTAAGGTTAGGGTTAGGGTTAGGTTTAGGGTTAAGGATAGGGTTAGGGAAAGGGTAAGGGTTAGGGTTAGGATTAGGGTTAGGTTTAGGGTTACTGTTAGGGTAAGGGTAAGGGTTAGGTTTAGGGTTAGGGTTAGAGATAGGGTAATGGTAAGGGTTAGGATTCAGGTTAGGGTTAGGGTTAGGGTACGGTTACGGTAAGGGTAAGGGTTAGGGTTAGGTTTAGGGTTAGGGTTAGGGTAAGGGTAACAGTTAGGTTTAGGGTTAGGGTTAGGTTTATGGTTACGGTTAGGGTTAGGGTTAGCGAAATGTAAGGGTTAGGGTTAAGGTTAGGTTTATGGTTAGGGTTAGGGTTAAGTTTAGGGTTAGGGTTAGGGTAAGGGTTAGGGTTAGGTTTAGGGTTAGGGTTAGGGTTAGGTGTAGGGTTAGGGTTAGGGTTATGGTTAGAGTAAGGGTAAGGTTTAGGGTTCAGGTTAGGGTTCGGGTTAGGTTTAGTGTTAGGGTTAGGTTTAGGGTTAGGTTTAGGGTTAGGGTAAGGGTTAGGGTTAGGGTTAGGGTTAGGATTAGTGTTAGGGTTAGGGTAAGTGCAAGGGTTAGGGTTAGGGTTAGCGTTAGGGTTAGGTTTAGGATTAGGGTGAGGGTAAGTGTTACGGTTAGGGTTAGGGTAATGGTTAGGGTTAGGGTTAGGGTAGGGTTTAAGGTAAGGGTAAGTGTTAGGGTTAGGGTTAGGGTTAGGGTTAGGGTTAAGTTTAGGGTTAGTGTTAGGGTAAGGTTAAGGGTTAGGTTTAGGGTTACGGTTAGGGTTAAGGTTAGGGTTAGGGTTAGGGTAAGGGTAAGCGTTAGGTTAAGGTTAGGGTTAGGGTTAGGTTAAGGGTTAGGGTTAGGGATAGGGTTAGGGTTATGGTTAGTGTTAGGGAAACGATAAGGTTAAATGTTAAGTTTAGGTTTAGGGTTAGGGTTAGGGTTAAGGTGAGGTTTAGGGTTAAGGTAAGGGTAAGGTTTAGGATTAGTTTTAGTGTTAGGGTTATGGTAAGGGTAAGGTATAGGGTTAGGGATAGGGTTAGGGTTAGGGTTAGGGTAAGGGTAATGGTTAGGTTAGGGTTAGGGTTAGGGTTAGGGTAATGGTTACGGTTAGTGTTAGGTTTAGAGTTAGGGTTAGGGTTAGGGTTAGGGTAAGGGTAAGGGTTAGGGTTAGGGTTAGGGTTAGGGTTAGGGTTAGGGTTAGCGGTTAGGGTTAGGGTTAGGGTAAGGGTTAGGTTTAGGGTTAGTGTTAGGGTAAGGATTAGGGTTAGGGTTAGGGTTAGGTTTATTGTTAGGGTTAGGGTAAGCGCAAGGGTTAGGGTTAGGGTTAGAGTTAAGGTTAGGGTTAGAGTTAGGTTTAGGGTTAGGGTAAGGGTAAGGGTTAGGGTTAGGGTTAGGGTTAGGGCTAGGGTTAAGTTTAGGGTTAGGATTAGGGTAAGAGTAAGGGTTAGGGTTAGGGTTAGGGTTAGGGTTAGGGTAAGGTTAAGAGTTAGGGTTAAGGTTAGGGTTAGGGTAAGGGTAAGGGATAGGGTTAAGGTTGGGGTTAGGATTAGTTTTAAAGTTAGGGTTAGGGTAAGGATAGGGTTAGGGTTAGGATTAGTGTTAGGGTCAGGGTAAGGGTTAGGGTTAGGGTTAGGGTTAGGGTAAGTGTAAGGGTTAGAGTTAGGGTTGGGTTAGGGGTTACGGTTAGGGTTAGGTTTAGGTTTAGGGTTAGGGTAAGGGTAAGGGATAGGGTTAGGAATAGGGTTAGGGTTATGGTTAGGTTTAGGTTTAGGGTTAGGGTAAGGGTAAGTGTTAGGGTTAAAGTTAGGTTAGGGTTAACGTCAGGGTTAGCGTTAGGGTAAGGGTAAAGTTTAGTTTAGAGTTAGGGTTAGGGTTAGGGTTAGGGTTATGGTTAGGGTTAGGTTTAGGGTTAGGATTAGGGTTAGAGTAGGGGTAAGGGTTAGGGTTAAGGTTAGGGTTAGTGTTAGGGTTAGGGTAAGGGTAAGGTTTAGGGTTAGGGTTATGATTAGAGTTAGGATAAGTGTTAGGTTTAGGGTTAGGGTTAGGTTTAGGGTTAGGGTTAGGGTAAGGGTAAGGGTTAGGTTTAGATTTAGGAGTAGGGTTAGGGTAAGGGTAAGTGTTAGGGTTAGGGTTAGTGTTAGGGTAAGGGTTAGGGTTAGAGTTAGGGTTAGGATTAGAGTTAATGTTAGGGTTAGGTTAAGGGTAAGGGTTACGGTTAGTGTTAGGGTTACTGTTAGGGTAAGGGTAAGGGTTCCAGTTAGGGTTAAGGAAAGGGTTAGGGCTACTGTTATGGGTAGGTTTAGGTTTAGGGTTAGGGCAAGGGTTAGGGGTAGGGTTAGGGTTAGGGAAAGGATAAGGGTTAGGGTTAAGTTTAGGTTTAGGGTAAGGGTTAGGGTTAAGGTGAGGTTTATGGTTAGGGTAAGGGTAAGTATTAGGATTAGGTTTAGGTTAGGGTTAGGGTAAGGGTAAGGGATAGGGTTAGGGATAAGGTTAGGGTTAGGATTAAGTTTAGGGTTAGGGTTAGGGTAAGGGTAAGGGTTAGGGATAGTGTTAGGGTTAAGGTTAGGTTTAGAGTTACGGTAAGGGTAAGTGTTAGGTTAGGGTTAGGGTTAGGGTTAGGGTAAGGGTTACGGTTGGGTTAGCTTTAGGGTTAGGGTTAGGGTTAGGGTTAGGGTAAGGGTAAGGGTAAGGGTTAGGGTTAAGCTTAGGATTAGGGTTAGCGTTAGGGTTAGGGTTAGGGTAAGGGTAAGGGTTAGGGTTAGGTTTAGGTTTAGGGTTAGGGTAAGGTTACGGGTTAGGTTTAGGTTTAGGGTTAGGTTTGGGGTTAGGGTTAGGGTTAGGGTTATGGTTAGGTTTAGGGTTAGGTTAAGGGTAAGTGTTAGGTTAGGGTTAGGGTTAGGGTTAGGGTAAGGGTTACGGTTGGGTTAGCTTTAGGGTTAGGGTTAGGGTTAGGGTTAAGGTAAGGGTAAGGGTTAGGGTTAAGCTTAGGATTAGGGTTAGCGTTAGGTTTAGGGTTAGGGTAAGGGTAAGGGTTAGGGTTAAAGTTAGGTTAGAGATAATGTCAGGGTTAGCGTTAGGGTAAGGGTAAAGTTTAGTTTAGGGTTAGGGTTAGGGTAAGGGTTAGGGTTATGGTTAGGGTTAGGTTTAGGGTTAGGATTAGGGTTAGAGTAAGGGTAAGGGTTAGGGTTAAGGTTAGGGTTAGGGTTAGGGTAAGGGTAAGGTTTAGGGTTAGGGTTATGATTAGAGTTAGGATAAGGGTTAGGTTTAGGGTTAGGGTTAGGTTTAGGGTTAGGGTAAGGGTAAGTGTTAGGGTTAGGGTTAGTGTTAGGGTAAGGATTAGGGTTAGAGTTAGGGTTAGGGTTAGAGTTAAAGTTAGGGTTAGGTTAAGGGTAAGGGTTATGGTTAGTTTTAGGGTTATTGTTAGGGTTAGGGTAAGGGTTAGGGTAAGGGGTTATGTTTAGGATTAGGGTTAAGGTTAGGGTTTGGGTTAGGGTGAAATGTAGGGTAAGGGTAAGGGTTCCGGTTAGGGTTAAGGTAAGGGTTAGGGCTAGTGTTAGGGGTAGGTTTAGGTTTAGGGTTAGGGCAAGGGTTAAGGGTAGGGTTAGGGTTAGGGAAAGGATAAGGATTAGGGTTAAGTTTAGGTTTAG
>JANJXV010000162.1:172500-190000 GCA_024803745.1 Megascapheus bottae | reverse complement strand
AGTGTTAGGGTTAGGGTTAGGGTTAGGGTAAGTGTTAGGTTAAGGGTTAGGGTTATTGTTATGTTTAGGGTTGGGGTTAAGGTTAGGGTTAGGGTTAGGATAAGAGTAAGGGTTAGGCTTAGGGTGAGGGTGAGGGTAAGTATTAGGGTTAGGGTTAGGGTTAGGGTAAGGGTAAGGGTTAGGGTTAGGGTTAGGGTTAGTTTTAGCGTTAGGGGTTAGGGTTAGGGTTATGGTTAGGGTTAGGGTAAGGGTTAGTGTTAGGGTAAGGGTTAGGGTTAGGGTTAGGTTTAGGTTTAGGGTTAGCGTTAGGGTTAGGGTTAGAGTTAGGTTTAGGGTTAAGGTATGAGTAAGGGTTAGGGTTAGGTTTAGGGTTAGGGTTAGGTTAAGGGTTAGGGTTAGGGGTTAGGGTTACGGTTAGGGTTAGAGTTAGGATAAGGGTTAGGTTTAGGATTAGGGTAAATTTTAGGGTTAGGGTTAGGGTAAGCGTTAGGGTGGGTGTTAGGGTTAGGGTTAGGTTTAGGTTTATTGTTAGGGTTAGGGTAAGGGCAAGGGTTATGGTTAGGGTTAGACTTAAGGTTAGGGTTAGGATTACGGTTAGGGTTAGGTTTCGGGTTAGGGTTAGGGTTAGGGTAAGTTTTAGGGTAAGGGTTAGGGTTAGGGTTAGGTTTAGGGTATTGGTTAAGTTTAGGGTTAGGGTTATTGTAAGGGTAAGGGTTAGGGTTAGGGTTAGGGTTAGGGTAAGGGTATGTGTTAGGGTTAGGATTTGGTTTAGGGTTAGGGTTAACCTTATGGTAAGGGTAAGGGTTAGGATTAGGGTTAGGGTTAAGGGAAGGGAAGGGTTAGGGTTATGGTTAGGGTTAGGTTTAGCCTAAGTGTTAGGGTTAGGTTTAGGGTTAGGGTTAAGGTTAGGGTTAAGATTAGGGTTAGGGTAAGTTTTAGGGTTAGGGTTAGGGTAAGGGTAAGGGTTAGGGTTGGGGTTAGTGTTAGGGTTAAGGTTAGGGTTAGGATTAGGGTTAGGGTTAGGGTAAGGGTAAGGGTTAGGCTTGGGGTTAGGGTTAGGTTTAGGGTTAGTGTTAGGTTTAGGGTTAGGGTAATGGTAAGGGTTAGGGTTAGGGTTAGGTTTAAGTTAAGGGTTAGGGTTAGGTGTTAGGGTTAGGGTTAGTGTTAGGATAAGGTTTAGGTTTAGGGTTATGTTTAGGTTCATTGTTAGGGTAAGAGTTAGGGTTAGGGTTAGGGTTAGGGTTAGGGTTAGGGTAAGGGTTAGAGTTAGGGTTAGGGTTAGGGTTAGGGTAGAGGTTAGAGAAAGGGTAAGTGTTAGGGTTAGGGTTGGAGTTAGCATAAGGGTTAGGGTTAGGGGTAGGGTTAGGGTTAGGTGTTAGTGTTATTGTTAGGGTTAGGGTTAGAGGTTATGGTTAGTGTTAGGTTAGGGTTAGGGTTAGGGTTATGGTAAGGTTAGGGTTAGGGGTTAGGGATAGTGTTAGTGTTAGGTTAATGGTTAGGGTTAGGGTTAGGGTTAGGATAAGGGTTAGGGTCAGGATTCGTGTTAGGGTAAGTGTAAGTGTTAGTGTTAGGGTTAGGGTTAGGGTTAGGTTTAGGGTTAGGGTAAGGGTTAGGGTTAGGTTTTGGTTTAGGTTTAGGCTTGGGGTTAAGGTTAGGGTTAGGGTTAGGGTAAGGTTAAAAGTTAGGGTTAGCGTTAGTGTAAGTGTTAGGGTTAGGGTTAGTGTTGGGATTAAGGTTAGGGTTAGGGTAAGGGTTAGGGTTAGGGTTAGGGTTAGGTTTAGCATAAGGGTTAGGGTTAGGTTTAGGGTTAGGGTTAGTGTAAGGGTAAGGGTTAGATTTAGGGTTAGGATTAGGGTTAGGGTAAGGGTAAGTGTTAGTGTTAGGGTTAGAGTTAGGGTAGGGGTTGGGGAAAGAGTAAGTTTTAAGGTAAGGGTAAGTGTTAGGGTAAGGGTTAGGGTCAGAATAAGGGTAAGGGTTAGGGTTAGGTTTAGAGTTAGGGGTTAGGGTTAGGTTTAGTGTTAGGGGTTAGGGATATGGTTAGCGTTAGGGTATGGGTTAGGGTTAGGGGATAGGGTTAGTGTTAGTGTTAGGTTAAGGGTTAGGGTTAGGGATATGGGTAGGGTTGTGGTTAGGATAAGGTTTAGGGTTAGGGATATGGTGAGGGTTATGGTTAGGATAAGGGTTAGGGTTAGGGTTAGGTTTAGGTTTAGGGTAAGGGTAAGTGTTAGGGTTAGTGTTAGGTTTAGGGTTAGGGTAAGTGTTAGGGTAAGGATTAGGGTTAGGTTTAGGGTTGGGGGTAAGGGTAGGGTTAGGGTTAGGGTAAGGGTTAGGGTTAGGGTTAGGTTTAGTTTAGGGTTAGGGTTAGGGTTAGGGTTAGGGTTTGAGTTAGGTTTAGGGTAATGGTAAGGGTAAGGTTTAGGGTTAGGGTTAGGTTAAGGGTTAGGATTAGGGGTTAGGGTTAGGGTTAGGGTAAGGGTTATGGTTAGGATTAGGGTTAGGGGTAGGGTAATGGTTAGTGTTAGGATTAGGTTAAGTTTTAGGGTTAGGGTTAGGGTAAGGGTTAGGGTTAGGGTAAGTTTTAGGGTAAGGGTTAGGGTTAGGGTTAGGTTTAGGGTATTGGTTAAGTTTAGGGTTAGGGTTAGTGTAAGGGTAAGGGTAAGGGTTAGTGTTAGGGTTAGGTTAGGGTAAGTGTTCTGATTAGGGTTAGGGTTAGGGTACGGATAAAGGTTAGTGTTAGGTTTAGGGTTATGGGTTAGGGTTATGGTTAGGTTTAGGTTTAGGGTTATGTTTAGGGTATGGGCAAGGGTAAGGCTGAGGGTTAGGTTTAGGTTTAGGGTTAGGGTTTGGGTTAGGTTTAGGGTTAGGGTTAGGGTTAGAGTTAGGGTTAGGGTAAGGGTAAGGGTTAGGGATAGGTTTAGGGTTAGTGTTAGTGTAAGGGTAAGGGTTAGGGTTAGGTTAGGGTTAGTGTTCTGATTAGGGTTAGGGTTAGGGTAAGGATAAAGGTTAGGGTGAGGTTTAGGGTTATGGGTTAGGGTTATGGTTAGGTTTAGGTTTAGGGTTATGTTTAGGGTAAGGGCAAGGGTAAGGCTGAGGGTTAGGTTTAGGTTTAGGGTTAGGGTTTGGGTTAGGTTTAGGGTTAGGGTTAGGGTTAGAGTTAGGGTTAGGGTAAGGGTAAGGGTTAGGGTTAGGTTTAGGGTTAGGGTTAGTGTAAGCGCAAGGGTTAGATTTAGGGTTAGGGTTAGGGTTCGGGTTAGGGTAAGGGTAAGGGTTAGGGTTATGGTTAGGGTTAGGTTAAGGGATAGGATTAGGGTAACGGTTATGGTTAGGGTGAGGGTTAGGGTTAAGGTGAGGGTTAGGATTAGGGTTAGGGTTAGTGTTAGGGTTAGGGTAAGGGTAAGGGTTAAGGTTAGAGTTAGGGTTAGGGTAAGGGTAAGGGTTAGGGTTAGGTTTAGGGTTAGGGTTAGTGTAAGGTAAGGGTTAGATTTAGGGTTAGGGTTAGGGTTAGGTTTAGGGTTCGTGTTAGGGTTACGGTTAGGGTTAGGGTTAGGGTTAGGTTTAGGGTAAGGGTATGTGTTAGGGTTAGGGTTAGGTTTAGAGTTAGGGTTAGCCTTATGGTAAGGGTAAGGGTTAGGGTTAGGGTTAGGGTTAACGTAAGAGAAGGGTTAGGGTTAGGGTTAGGGTTAGAGGTTAGGGTTAGTGTTAGGGTTAGAGTTATGGTTAGGGTTATGGTAAGGTTAGTGTTAGGGGTTAGGGATAGTGTTAGTGTTAGGTTAAGGGTTAGGGTTAGGGTTAAGGTTAGGGTTAAGATTAGGGTTAGATTTAGTTTTAGGGTTAAGGTTAGGGTAAGGGTAAGGGTTAGGGTTAGGGTTAGTGTTAGGGTTAAGGTTAGAGTTAGGATTAGGGTTACGGTTAGGGTAAGGGTAAGGTTTAGGGTTATGGTAAGGGTTAGGCTTGGGGTTAGGGTTAGGTTTAGGGTTAGAGTTAGTTTTAGGGTTAGGGAATGGTAAGGGTTAGGGTGAGGGTTAGGTTTAGGTTAAGGGTTAGGGTTAGGTGTTAGGGTTAGGGTTTGGGTAAGGGTTAGGGTTAGGGTTATGTTTAGGTTAAGGGTTAGGGTAAGAGTAATGGTTAGGGTTAGGGTTAGGTTTAGGGTAAGTGTTAGAGTTAGGGTTAGGGTTAGGGTTAGGGTAGAGGTTAGAGAAAGGGTAAGTGTTAGGGTTAGGGTTTGGGTTAGCATAAGGGTTAGGGTTAGGGGTAGGGTTAGGGTTAGGTTTTAGTGTTATTGTTAGGGTTAGGGTTAGAGGTTAGGGTTAGTGTTAGGGTTAGGGTTAGGGTTATGGTAAGGTTAGTGTTAGGGGTTAGGGATAGTGTTAGTGTTAGGTTAAGGGTTAGGGTTAGGGTTAGGGTTAGGATAAGGGTTAGGGTCAGGATTCGTGTTAGGGTAAGTGTAAGTGTTAGTGTTAGGGTTAGGGTTAGGGTTAGGGTTAGGTTTAGGTTTAGGGTAAGGGTTAGGGTTAGGTTTTGGTTTAGGTTTAGGCTTGGGGTTAAGGTTAGGGTTAGGGTTAGGGTAAGGTTAAAGGTTAGGGTTAGCGTTAGGGTAAGTGTTAGGGTTAGGGTTAGTGTTGGGTTTAAGGTTAAGGTTAGGGTTAGGGTAAGGGTTAGGGTTAGGGTTAGGGTTAGTGTTAAGTTTAGGGTTAGGTTTAGGGTTAGGGTTAGTGTAAGGGTAAGGGTTAGATTTAGGGTTAGGATTAGGTTTAGGGTAAGGGTAAGTGTTAGTGTTAGGGTTAGAGTTAGGGTAGGGGTTAGGGAAAGAGCAAGTGTTAAGGTAAGGGTAAGTGTTAGGGTTAGGGTTAGAATAAGGGTAAGGGTTAGTGTTAGGTTTAGAGTTAGGGGTTAGGGTTAGGGTTAGTGTTAGGGGTTAGGGATATGGTTAGGGTTAGGGTATGGGTTAGGGTTAGGGGATAGGGTTAGTGTTAGTGTTAGGTTAAGGGTTAGGGTTAGGGATATGGGTAGGGTTATGGTTAGGATACGGGTTAGGTTTAGGGATATGGTTAGTGTTGTGGTTAGGATAAGGGTTAGGGTTAGGGTTAGGGTTAGGGTAGAGGTTAGAGAAAGGGTAAGTGTTAGGTTAGGGTTCAGGTTAGCATAACGGTTAGGGTTTGGGGTAGGGTTAGGGTTAGGGGTTTGTGTTATTGTTAGGGTTAGGGTTAGAGGTTAGGGTTAGTGTTAGGGTTAGGGTTAGGGTTAGGGTTATGGTAAGGTTAGTGTTAGGGTTTAGGGATAGTGTTAGTGTTAGGTTAAGTGTTAGGGTTAGGGTTAGGGTTAGGATAAGAGTTAGGGTCAGGATTCGTGTTAGGGTAAGGGTAAGTTTTAGTGTTAGGGTTAGGGTTAGGGTTAGGTTTAGGGTTAGGGTAAAGGTTAGGGTTAGGTTTTGGTTTAGGTTTAGGCTTGGGGTTAGGGTTAGGGTAAGGTTAAAGGTTAGGGTTAGCGTTAGGGTAAGTGTTAGGGTTAGGGTTAGTGTTGGGGTTAAGGTTAGGGTTAGGGTAAGGGTTAGGATTAGGGTTAGGTATAGAATAAGGGTTAGGGTTAGGTTTAGGGTTAGGGTTAGTGTAAGGGTAAGGGTTAGATTTAGGGTTAGGATTAGGGTTAGGGTAAGTGTAAGTGTTAGTGTTAGGGTTAGAGTTAGGGTAGGGGTTAGGGAAAGAGTAAGTGTTAAGGTAAGTGTAAGTGTTAGGGTTAGGGTATGGGTTAGAATAAGGGTAAGGGTTAGTGTTAGGTTTAGAGTTAGGGGTTAGGGTTAGGGTTAGTGTTAGGAGTTAGGGATATGGTTAGGGTTAGGGTATGGGTTAGGGTTAGGGGATAGGGTTAGTGTTAGTGTTAGGTTAAGGGTTAGGGTTAGGGATATGGGTAGGGTTACGGTTAGGATAAGGGTTAGGGTTAGGGATATGGTTAGGGTTATGGTTAGGATAAGGGTTAGGGTTAGGGTTAGGGTTAGGGTAAGGGTAAGTGTTAGGGTTAGTGTTAGGTTTAGGGTTAGGGTTAGGGTTAGGGTAAGAGTTAGGGTTAGGATTAGGGTTAGGTTTAGGTTTGGGGGTAAGGTTAGGGTTAGGGTTAGGGTAAGGGTAAGGGTAAGGGTTAGGTTACGGTTAGGGTTACGGTTAGGGTAAGGGTAAGGTTTAGGTTTAGGGTTATGGTTACGGTAAGGGTAAGGGATAGGGTTAGGGTTAGGGTTAGGTTTAGGGTAAGGTTTACGGTTAGGTTTAGTGTAAGGGTCAGGTTTAGCGTTAGGGTTAAGGTTAGGGGTAGGGTAAGGGTAAGGTTTAGGGTTAGGGTTAGGGTTAGGTTTTGGGTTAGGGTAAGGGTTAGTTTTAGGGTTGGGGGTAAGGTTAGGGTTAGGGTTAGGGTTAGGTTTAGGGTAAGGTTTAGGGTTAGGTTTAGTGTAAGGGTAACGTTTAGCGTTAGGGTTAAGGTTAGGGTTAGAATAAGGGTAAGGGTTAGGGTTAGGGTTAGGTTTAGGGTTAGCGGTTAGGGTTAGGGTTAGGTTTAGGGTTAGTGTTAGGGTAATTGTAAGGGTTAGGGTTAGGGTTAGGGTTAGCGGTTAGGGTTAGGGTTAGGGTAAGGGTTAGGTTTAGGGTTAGTGTTAGGGTAAGGATTAGGTTTAGGGTTAGGGTTAGGTTTATTGTTAGGGTTAGGGTAAGCGCAAGGGTTAGGGTTAGGGTTAGAGTTAAGGTTAGGGTTAGAGTTAGGTTTAGGGTTAGGGTAAGGGTAAGGGGTAGGGTTAGGGTTAGGGTTAGGGTTAGGGTTAGGGGTTAGGGTTAGGGTTAGGGTTAGGGTTAAGTTTAGGGTTAGGATTAGGGTAAGAGTAAGGGTTAGGGTTAGGGTTAGGGTTAGGGTTAGGGTAAGGTTAAGAGTTAGGGTTAAGGTTAGGTTTAGGGTTAGGGTTAGGGTTAGGGTTAGGGTAAGGGTAAGGGTTAGGTTTAGATTTAGGAGTAGGGTTAGGGTAAGGGTAAGTGTTAGGGTTAGGGTTAGTGTTAGGGTAAGGGTTAGGGTTAGAGTTAGGGTTAGGATTAGAGTTAATGTTAGGGTTAGGTTAAGGGTAAGGTTTACGGCTAGTGTTAGGGTTATTGTTAGGGTAAGGGTTAGGGTAAGGGGTTAGTTTTAGGATTAGGGTTAAGGTTAGGGTTTGGGTTAAGTTTAGGTTTAGAGTTACGGTAAGGGTAAGTGTTAGGTTAGGGTTAGGGTTAGGGTTAGGGTAAGGGTTACGGTTGGGTTAGCTTTAGGGTTAGGGTTAGGGTTAGGGTTAGGGTAAGGGTAAGGGTTAGGGTTAAGCTTAGGATTAGGGTTAGCGTTAGGTTTAAGGTTAGGGTAAGGGTAAGGGTTAGGGTTAAAGTTAGGTTAGAGTTAACGTCAGGGTTAGCGTTAGGGTAAGGGTAAAGTTTAGTTTAGGGTTAGGGTTAGGGTAAGGGATAGGGTTAGGGTTAGGTTTAGGGTTAGCGGTTAGGGTTAGGGTTAGGTTTAGGGTTAGTGTTAGGGTAATTGTAAGGGTTAGGGTTAGGGTTAGGGTTAGCGGTTAGGGTTAGGGTTAGGGTAAGGGTTAGGTTTAGGATTAGGGTTAGAGTAAGGGTAAGGGTTAGGGTTAAGGTAGGGTTAGGGTTAGGGTTAGGGTAAGGGTAAGGTTTAGGGTTAGGGTTATGATTAGAGTTAGGGTAAGAGTTAGGTTTAGGGTTAAGGTTAGGTTTAGGGTTAGGGTAAGGGTAAGTGTTAGGGTTAGGGTTAGTGTTAGGGTAAGGGTTAGGGTTAGAGTTATGGTTAGGGTTAGAGTTAAAGTTAGGGTTAGGTGAAGGGTAAGGGTTATGGTTAGTTTTAGGGTTATTGTTAGGGTTAGGGTAAGGGTTAGGGTAAGGGGTTATGTTTAGGATTAGGGTTAAGGTTAGGGTTTAGGTTAGGGTGAAATGTAGGGTAAGGGTAAGGGTTCTGGTTAGGGTTAAGGTAAGGGTTAGGGCTAGTGTTAGGGGTAGGTTTAGGTTTAGGTTTAAGGCAAGGGTTAGGGGTAGGGTTAGGGTTAGGGAAAGGATAAGGATTAGGGTTAAGTTTAGTTTTAGGGTAAGGGTTAGGGTTAAGGTGAGGTTTAGGGTTAGGGTAAGGGTAAGTATTAGGATTAGGTTTAGGTTAGGGTTAGGGTAAGGGTAAGGGATAGGGTTAGGGATAAGGTTAGGGTTAGGATAAAGTTTAGGGTTAGGGTTAGGGTAAGGGTAAGGGTTAGGGTTAGGGTTAGGGTTAAGGTTAGGTTTACAGTTAGGGTAAGGGTAAGTGTTAGCTTAGGGTTATGGTTAGGGTTAGGGTAATGGTTACGGTTGGGTTAGCTTTAGGGTTAGGGTTAGGGTCAGGGTTAGGGTAAGGGTAAGGGTTAGGGTTAAGCTTAGGATTAGGGTTAGCGTTAGGGTTAGGGTTAGGGTAAGGGTAAGGGGTAGGGTTAGGTTTAGGTTTAGGGTTAGGGTAAGGTTACGGGTTAGGTTTAGGTTTAGGGTTAGGTTTGGGGTTAGGGTTAGGGTTAGGGTTATGGTTAGGTTTAGGGTTAGGGTAAGGGTAAGTGTTAGGTTAGGGTTAGGGTTAGGGTTAGGGTAAGGGTTACGGTTGGGTTAGCTTTAGGGTTAGGGTTAGGGTTAGGGTAAGGGTAAGGGTTAGGGTTAAGCTTAGGATTAGGGTTAGCGTTAGGGTTAGGGTTAGGGTAAGGGTAAGGGTTAGGGTTAGGTTTAGGCTTATGGTTAGGGTAAGGGTAAGGGTTAGGTTTAGGTTTAGGGTTAGGTTTAGGGTTAGGTTTAGGGTTAGGGAAAGGTTAAGGGTTAGGGTTAAGTTTAGGTTTAGGGTTAGGGTTAGGGTTAGGGTTAAGGTGACGGTTAGGGTTAGGGTAAGGGTAAGGGTTAGGGTTAGGTTTAGGGTTAGCGTTATGGTAAGGGTAAGGGTTAGGGTTAGGGTTAGGGTTAGGTTTAAGTTTAGGGTTAGCGTTAGGGTTAGAGTAATTGTAAGGGTTAGGGTTAAGGTTAGGGTTAGGCTTAGGTTTAGGGTTAAGGATAGGGTTAGGGAAAGGGTAAGGGTTAGGGTTAGGATTAGGGTTAGGTTTAGGGTTACTGTTAGGGTAAGGGTAAGGGTTAGGTTTAGGGTTAGGGTTACATATAGGGTAATGGTAAGGGTTAGGATTCAGGTTAGGGTTAGGGTTAGGGTACGGTTACGGTAAGGGTAAGGGTTAGGGTTAGGTTTAGGGTTAGGGTTATGGTAAGGGTAACAGTTAGGTTTAGGGCTAGGGTTAGGTTTATGGTTACGGTTAGGGTTAGGGTTAGCGAAATGTAAGGGTTAGGGTTAAGGTTAGATTTATGGTTAGGGTTAGGGTTAAGTTTAGGGTTAGGGTTAGGGTAAGGGTTAGGGTTAGGTTTAGGGTTAGGGTTAGGGTAAGGGTAAGGGTTAGGGTTAGGGTTAGGTGTAGGGTTAGGGTTAGTGTTATGGTTAGAGTAAGGGTAAGGTTTAGGGTTCAGGTTAGGGTTCGGGTTAGGTTTAGTGTTAGGGTTAGGTTTAGGTTTAGGTTTAGGGTTAGGGTAAGGGTTAGGGTTAGGGTAAGTGTTAGGGTTAGGATTAGTGTTAGGGTTAGGGTAAGGGCAAGGGTTAGGGTTAGGGTTAGGGTTAGGTTTAGAATTAGGGTAAGGGTAAGTGTTACGGTTAGGGTTAGGGTAAGGGTTAGGGTTAGGGTTAGGGTAGGGTTTAAGGTAAGGGTAAGTGTTAGGGTCAGTGTTAGGGATAGGATAAAGGTAGGGTTAGGGTTAGGGTTAGTGTTAGGGGTTAGGGTTACGGTTAGGGTAAGGGGTTAGGGTTAGGGTTATAGTTAGGATTAAGTAATGGTTAGGCATAGGGGTTAGGGTTAGTGTTAGGGTAAGGTTAAGGGTTAGGGTTAGGGTTACGGTTAGGGTTAAGTTTAGGGTTAGGGTTAGGGTAAGGGAAAGCGTTAGGTTAAGGTTAGGGTTAGGGTTAGGTTAAGGGTTAGGGTTAGGGTTAGGGTTAGGGTTATGGTTAGTGTTAGGGAAACGATAAGGTTAAATGTTAAGTTTAGGTTTAGGGTTAGGGTTACGGTTAAGGTGAGGTTTAGGGTTAAGGTAAGGGTAAGGGTTAGGATTAGGTTTAGTGTTAGGGTTATGGTAAGGGTAAGGTATAGGGTTAGGGATAGGGTTAGGGTTAGGGTTAGGGTAAGGGTAATGGTTAGGTTTAGGGTTAGGTTTAAGGTTAGGATTAGGATTAGGGTAAGGGTAAGGGTTAGGTTAGGGTTAGGGTTAGGGTTAGGGTAATGGTTACGGTTAGGTTTAGGTTTAGAGTTAGGGTTAGGGTTAGGGTTAGGGTAAGGGTAAGGGTTAGGGTTAAGGTTAGGATTAGGTTTAGGGTTAGGGTTAGGGTAAAGGTAAGGGTTAGGGTAGAGTTAGGGTTAGGGTTAGGGTAGGGTTAGGGTAAGGGTAAGGGTTAGTGTTAAGTTTAGGGTTAGGGTTAAGATTAGGGTTAGCTTTAGGGTTAGGGTAAGGCTTAGGTTTACGTTTAGGTTTAGGTTTAGGGTTAGGGTTAGCGTTAGGGTAAGGGTAAGGGTTAGGGTTAAGGTTAGGGTTAGGATTAGGGTTAAGTTTAGGGTAAGGGTAAGGGTTAGGGTTAGGTTTAGGGTTAGGGTTAGGGTAAGGGTAAGGGTTGGGTTTAGGTTTAGGGGTAGTGTTAAGGTAATGGTAAGTGTTAGGGTTAGGATTAGGGTTAAGTTTAGGGTTAGGGTGAGGGTAAGGGTAAGGGTTAGGTTAGTTTTAGGGATAGGGTAAGGGTTAGGGTTATGGTTAGTGTTAGGTTTAGGTTTAGGGTTAGAGTTAGGGTAAGGGTAAGGGTTAGGGTTAAGGTTAGGGTTAGGGTTAGGGTTAAGGTTAGGGTTAGGTTTAGGTTAAGGGTACGGGTTAGGGTTAGGGTTAGGGTTAGGTTTATGGTTAAGGTTAGGGTTATGGTTAGGGAAAGGATAAGGTTTAGGGTTAGGGTTAGTGTTATGTTTAGGGTTAGGATTAGGTTTAGGGTTAGGTTAGGGGTAGGGTTAGGGAAAGGATAAGGGTTAGGGTTAAGGTTTAGTGTTGGGGTTGAGGTTAGAGTTAGGGTAAGGGTTAGGGTAAGGGTAAGGGTTAGAGTTAGGGGTTAGTGTTAGTTTTAGGTTTACGTTGAGGGTTTGGTTAGAGTTAGGGTTAGGATAAGGGTTAGGGTTAAGGTTAGAGTTAGGGTAAGGGTTAGGGTTACTTTTAAGTTTAGGGTTAGTTTTAGGTTTAGGTTTAGAGTTAGGGTAAGGGTAAAAGTTATGGTTAGGACAAGGGTTAGGGTTAGGGTAGGGGTTAGGGTTAGGGTTAGGGTTAGGTTCAGCGTTTGGGATAGGGTAAGTGTGAGGGTTATGGTTAGGGTTGTGTTTAGGTTTAGTTTTGGGTTAAGGTTACTGTTAGGGTAAGGGTTAGGGTTACTGTTAGGGTTAGGTTTAGGGTTAGGTTTAGGGTTACGGTTAGGGTTAGGGTTAGAGTTAGGGTAAGGGTATATGTTAGGGTTAGGCTTAGGGTTAGGGTTAGCGTTGGGGTAAGGGTAAGGGTTAGGGTAGAGGTAGGGTTAAGTAAGGGTAAGGGTTAGGGTTAGGGTTAGGGTTAGGTTTAGGGTAAGGGTTAGGGTTAGGTTTAGGGTAAAGTTATGTTTTAGTGTTAGGGTTAGGATTAGGGTTAGGGCAAGGGTAAGGGTTAGGGTTAGGGTTAGGGTTAGGGTTAGGTTTAGGTTTAGGGTTAGGGTACGGGTAAGGCTACGGTTAGGGTTATGGTAAGGGTTAGGGTTAGGGTTAGGGTTAGGGTAGGGGTTAATGTAAGGGTAAGTGTTAGGGTTAGGGTTAGGGTTAAGTTTAGGGTTAGGGTTAGGGTAAGGTTAATGGTTAGGGTTAGGGTAACGGTTAGGGTTAAGATTAGGGTTAGGGTTAGGGTAAGGGTAAGCATTAGGTTAGGGTTAGGGTTAGGGTTAGGTTAAGGGTTACGGTTAGGGGTAGGTTCAGGTTTAGGGTTAGGGGAAGGGTTAAGGTTAGGGTTAGGGAAACGATAAGGTTAATGGTTAGGGTTAGGGTAACGGTTAGGGTTAAGTTTAGGGTTAGGGTTAGGGTAAGGGTAAGCGTTAGGTTAGGGTTAGGTTTAGGGTTAGGTTTAGGGTTACGGTTAGGGTTAGGGTTAGAGTTAGGGTAAGGGTATATGTTAGGGTTAGGCTTAGGGTTAGGGTTAGCGTTGGGGTAAGGGTAAGGGTTAGGGTAGAGGTAGGGTTAAGTAAGGGTAAGGCTTAAGGTTAGGGAAACGATAAGGTTAAGAGTTAAGTTTAGGTTTAGGGTTAGTGTTAGGGTTAAGGTGAGGTTTAGGGTTAGGATAAGGGTAAGGGTTAGGATTAGGTTTAGGGTTAGGGTTATGGTAAGGGTAAGGTATAGGTTTAGGGATAGGGTTAGGGTTAGGTTTAGGGTAAGGGTAAGTGTTAGGGTTAGGGTTAGGTTTAAGGTTAGGGTTAGGGTTGGGGTAAGGGTAAGGGTTAGGTTAGGGTTAGGGTTAGGGTTAGGGTAAGGGTTACGGTTAGGGTTAGGTTTAGGGTTAGGTTTAGTGTTAGTGTTAGCGTTAGGGTAAGGGTAAGGTTTAGGGTTAAGTTTAGGGTTAGGGTTAGAGTTAAGGTTAGGGTAATAGTAAGTGTTAGCTTTAGGTTTAGGGTTAGGGTTAGGGTAAGGGTTAGGGTTGGGTTTAGGGTTAGGGGTAGTGTTAGGGTAAGGGTAAGGGTTAGGGTTAGGGTTAGGGTTAAGATTAGGGTTAGGTTTAGGGTAAGGGTAAGTGTTAGGTTAGTGTTAGGGATAGGGTAAGGGTTAGGGTTAGGGTTAGGGGTAGGTTTAGGTTTAGGGTTAGGGTTAGGGTTAGGTTAAGGGTAAGGGTTAGCGTTAAGGTTAGGGTTAGGGTTAGAGTTAAGGTTAGGGTTAGGGTTAGGGTAAGGGTTAGGGTTAGGGTTAGGTTTAGGTTTACGGTTAAGGTTAGGGTTAGGGTTAGGGAAAGGATAACGTTTAGGTTAGGGTTAGTGTTAGGTTTAGGGTTAGGATTAGGTTTAGGGTTAGGTTTAGGGTTAGGGTTAGGGAAAGGATAAGGGTTAGGGTTAAGGTTTAGTGTTGGGGTTAAGGTTAGGGTTAGGTTAAGGTTTAGGGTTAGGGTAAGGGTAAGGGTTAGAGTTAGGGGTTAGAGTTAGTTTTAGGTTTAGGTTGAGGGTTGTGTTAGGGTTAGGGTTAGGGTTAGGATAAGGGTTAGTGTTACGGTTAGAGTTAGGGTAAGGGTTGGGTTAGTTTTAAGGTTAGGGTTAGTTTTAGGTTTAGGGTTAGGATTATGGTAAGGGTAAGAGTTAGGGTTAGGACAAGGGTTAGGGTTAGGGTAGGGGTTAGGGTTAGGGTTAGGGTTAGGGTTAGGTTCAGCGTTGCGGATAGGGTAAGTGTGAGGGTTAGGGTTAGGTTTAGGTTTAGGTTTTGTGTTTGAGTTAAGGTTAGGGTTAGGGTAAGGTTTAGGATTATTGTTAGGGTTAGGTTTAGGGTTATGGTTAGGTTTAGGGTTAGAGATAGGGTAAGGGTATATGTTAGGGTTAGGCTTAGGTTAAGGGTTAGCGTTGGGGTAAGGGTAAGGGTTAGGGTAGAGGTAGGGTTAAGTAAGGGTAAGGGTTAGGGTTAGGGTTAGGGTAAGGGTAAGGGTTAGGGTTAGGGTTATGGTTAGGGTTAGGTTTATGGTTAGGGTATGGGTAAGGGTTACGGTTAGGGTTAGGGTAAGGGTTAGGGTTAGGGTTAGTGTAGGGGTTAAGGTAAGGGTAAGTGTTAGGGTTAGGGTTAGGGTTAGGTTTAGTTTAGGGTTAGGGTTAAGGTAAGGGTAAGGGTTAGGGTTAGGGTTCCTCTTAGGGTTAAGTTTAGGGTTAGGGTTAGGGTAAGGGTAAGCGTTAGGTTTGGGTTAGGGTTAGGGTTAGGTTAAGGGTTAGGTTTGCGGTTAGGGTAAGGGTTATGGTTAGGGTTAGGGTTAGGTTTAGGGTTAGGGTTAGGGTAAGGGTAAGTGCTAGTGTTAGGGTTACGGTTAGGGTTAGGGTAAGGGTTAGGGTAAGTGTTAGGGTTAAGGTTAGGGTTAGGTTTAGGGTAAGGTTAAGGATTAGGGTTAGGTTTAGGGTTAGGGATTATGGTTAGAGTTACGTTTAGGGTTTGGGTTAGTGTAAGGGTAAGGAATATGTTTAGGGATAGTTTTAGGGTTAGGGTTAGGTTTAGGGTTAGGGTTAGGGTTAGAGTAAGGGTTAGGGTTATGGTTAGGGTTAGTGGTAAGGTTAGGGTTAGGGTTCGGGTAAGGGTTAGCATTAGGTTTAGGGTTAGGTTTAGGGTTAGGGTTAGGGAAAGGGTAAGGTTTAGGGTTAGGGTTAGGGTTAGGTTTAGGTTTAGTGTTACGGTTAGGGTAAGGGTAAGGTTTAGGATTAAGGTTAGGGTTAGGGTTAGGTTTAGGGTTAGGGTAGGTTTAGGGTAAGGGTAAGGGTTAGGGTTAGGATTACTGGAAGGGTTAGGGTAAGGGTAAGGTTTAGGGTTAGGTTTAGGGTAAGCGATAGAGTTAGGGTTAGGGTTAGGGTTAGGGTAAGTTTAAGGATTAGGGTTAAGGTTAGGTTTAGGGTTAGGATAAGGGTAAGGGTTAGGGTTAGGATTACTGGAAGGGTTAGGGTAAGGGTAAGGTTTAGGGTTAGGTTTAGGGTAAGCGATAGAGTTAGGGTTAGGGTTAGGGTTAGGGTAAGTTTAAGGATTAGGGTTAAGGTTAGGTTTAGGGTTAGGATAAGGGTAAGAGTTAGGGTTAGGTTCAGGGTTCGGGTTAGGGTTAGGGTAAGGGTAAGAGTTAGGTTTAGGGTTAGGGTTAGGTTTAGGGTCAGGGTTAGGTTTAGGGTTAGGAAAAGGATAAGGGTTAGGTTTAAGGTTAGGTTTACGGTTAGGGTTAGGGTTAAAGTTAGGGTTAGGGTTAGGGTTAGGGTTAACATTAGGGTTAGGGTTAGGGTAAGGGTAAGGGTTAGGGTTAGGTTTAGCGTTAGGCTTAGGGTAAGGGTAAGGATAGAGTTAGGGTTAGGGTTAGGTTTAGGGTTATTTTTTGGGTTACGGTTAGGGTAAGGTTAGGTTTAGGGTTAAGGTTAGGGTTAGGATTAGGTTTAGGGTTAAGGTTAGGTTTCGGGTTAGGGTTAGGATAAGGGTTAGGGTTAGGATTAGGGTTAGGGTTAGGGTAATTGTTAGGGTGAGGGTTTAGGGTTAGGGAAAGGGTTAGGGTTAGGGTTAAGGTAAGGTTAGGGTTAGGTTTATGGTTAGAGTTAGGGTTAGGGTTGGGTTAGGGTAAGGGTAAGGGGTAGGGTTTAGGTTTAGAGTTAGGGGTAGGGTTAGGGTAAGGGTAAGGCTGAGGGTTAGGGTTAGGGTTAGGGTATGGGTTAGGATTAGGTTTAGGTTTAGGGTTAGAGTTAATGTTAGGGTTAGGTTAAGGTTAAGGGTTAGGGTTAGGGTTAGGGTAAAGGTTAGGGTTAGCTTGAAGGTTTAGGGTTAGGGTAAGCGTAGGATTAGTGTTAGGGTTAGGGTTAGGGTAAGGTTTAGGGTTAGGTTTAGGGTTAGGGTAAGTGTTGTGGTTAGGGTTAGGGTTAGGTTTAGGGTTACGGTTAGGGTAAGGGTAAGTGCTAGTGTTAGGGTTCGGGTTAGGGTTAGGGTAAGGGTTAGGGTTAGGGTAGGTTTAGGGTAAGGGTAAGGGTTAGGGTTAGGATTAGGGTAAGGGTTAGGGTAAAGGTTAGGTTTAGGGTTAGGGTTAGGGTTAGGGTAAGGGTAAGGTTTAGGGTTAAGATTAGGGTTAGGGTTAGGTTAAGGGTAAGGGTTAGGGTTAGGTTTAGGGTTAGGGTTAGGGTAAGGGTAAGGGATAGGTTTAGTGTTAGGGTTAAGTTTAGGGTTAGGTTTAGGGTTAGGGTTAAGGAAAGTATAAGGTTGGGGTTAAGGTTAGGTTTAGGTTAGGGTTAAGGTTAGGGTAGGTTTTGTGTTAGGGTAGGGTTAGGGTAAGAGTAAGGGTTACGGTCAGGTTTAGGGTTAGGGTTAGGGTAAAGGTAAGGGTTAGGGTTAGGGTTAGGGTTAGGTTTAGGGTTAGCGTTAGGGTTAGGGTAAAGGTAAGTGTTAGGGTTAAGTTTAGGGTTAGGTTTAGGGTTATGGTTAGGGTTAGGGTAAGGGTTACGTTTAGGATTAAGGTTAGGGTTAGGGTAAGTGGTTGGGTTTGGGTTAGGGTTAGGTTTAGGTTTAGGTTTATGGTTTGGGTTAGGGTTAGGGTAAGGGTATGTGTTAAGGTTAGCGTTAGGGTTAGGTTTAGCATTAGATAAGGGTACGGGGTAGGGTAAGTTATGGGTAAGGGTTAGGGTTAGGGTTAGATTTAGGTTTAGGGTAAGGGTTAGGGTTAGTTTAAGGGTAAGTGTAAGGTTTAGGGTTAGGGTTAGGGTTAGGGTAAGGGTAAGGGTTAGGGTTAGGTTTAGGTTTAGTGTTAGGTTTAGGTTTAGGGTAAGGGTAAGTGTTAGGTTTAGGGTTTGGGTTACAGTAAGTGTTAGGGTTAGGGTTAGGGTTAGGTTTGGCGTTAGGGTAAGGGTAAGTGTTAGGGTTAGGGTTAGGGTTAGAATAAGGGTAAGGGTTATGGCAGAGTTGTGGTTAGGGGTTAGGGTTAGGGTTAGGGGTTAAGGTCAGGGTTAGGGTTAGGGTAAGTGTTAGCATTAGGGGTTACGGTAAGTGTTAGGGTTAGGTTAAGGGTTAGGGTTAGGGTTAAGATAAGGGTTAGGGTTAGGGTTAGGTTTAAGGTAAGGGTAAGGGTAAGGTTAGGGTTAGGGCTAGGGTACGGTTTAGGGTTAGTGTTAGGGTTAGGTTTAGGTTTAGGGTTAGGGTTAGGGAGAAGATAAGGGTTAGGGTTAAGGTTAGGTTTAGGGTTAGGGTTAGGGTTCAGATGAGGGTTAGCGTTGGGTAAGTATAAGGGTTTGGTTTTGGGTTAGGGTTAGGGTAAGGGTAAGGATTAGGATTAACGTTAGAGTTAGGGTTAGGTTTAGGGTTAGGGTTATTTTTAGGGTTAGGGTAAGGGTAAGGGTTAGAGTTAGGATTAGGGTTAGGGTTAGGGTAAGGGTTAGGGTTAGGGTAAGGTAAAGGGTTAGGGTTAGGGTTAGGTTTAGGGTTAGGTTAAGAGTAAGTGTTAGGTTTAGGGAAGGGTTCTGGTTAGGGTAAGTGTAAGTGTTAGGGTTAGGTTTACGGTTAGGGTTAGGGTTTGGGTTAGGGTAAGGGTTAGGGGTTAGGGTTAGGGTTAGGGTAAGGGTTAGCGTTAGGGTTAGGGTTACCTTAAGGGTAAGTGTTAGGGTTATTGTTAGGGTTAGGGTTAGGGTAAGGTAAAGGGTTAGGGTTAGGGTTAGGGTTAGTTTT
>JANJXV010000162.1:92500-165000 GCA_024803745.1 Megascapheus bottae | reverse complement strand
GGTTAGGGTTAAGGTTAAGGTTAGGTTTAGGGTTAGGTTTAGGGTTACGGTTAGGGTTAAGGTAAGGGTTAGGCTTAGGATTAGGTTTAGGCTTAGGGTAAGGGTAAGGGTTAGGGTTAGGGTTACGGTTAGGTTTAGTGTTGGGGTTAGGGTTACGGTTAGGGTTAGGGTTAGGGTAGGGTTAGGTTTAGGTTAAGGGTAAGAGTAAGGTTTAGGGTTAGGGTAGGATTAGGGTTAGGGTTAGGGTAAGGGTAAGGGTTAGGGTTAGGGTTAGGTTTAGGGTTAGGTTTAGGTTTAGGGTATGGGTAAGGGTTAGGGTAAGGGGTGGGGTTAGGGTTAGTGTAAGGGTAGGGTTAGATTTAGGGTTAGGGTTGGGGTTAGGGCAAGGGTAAGTGTTAGGGTTAGTGTTAGCCTTAGGGTTAGGATAAGGGTAAGAGTTAGGGCAGAGTTAGGATTAGGGGTTAGGGTTAGGGTTAGCATTAGGGATAGGGGTTAGGTTTAGGTTTAGTTTTAGGGTAATGGTTAGGGTTGGTGGTTAGGGTTAGTGTTAGGGTTAGGTTAAGGGTTAGGGTTATGTTTAGGGTTAGGTTTAGGATAAGGGTCAGGGTTAGGGTTAGGGTTAGGGTAAGGGTAAGTTTTAGGTTAGTGTTAGGGTTAGGGTAAGGGTAAGGGTTAGGGTTAAGTTTAGATTTAGGTTTAGGGTTAGGGGTAGGGTAAGGTTAAGGTTTAGAGTTAGGTTTAGGGTTAGGGTTAGGGTAAGGGTAAGGGTTAGGTTTAGGGTTAGGGTTAGGGTTAGGGTTAGGGTTAAGGTAAGGGTTAGGCTTAGGATTAGGTTTAGGGTTAGGGTAGGATTAGGGTTAGGGAAAGGATAAGGGTTAGGGTTAAGGTTAGGTTTAGGGTTAAGGTTAGGGTTGAGGTTAGGGTTTCGGTTAGGGTAAGGGTAAGGGTTAGGGTTAGGTTTAGAGTTAGGGTTAGGGTTAGGGTAAGGGTAAGGTTTAGGGTTAGGTTTAGGGTTAGGGTTAGGGTTAGGGTTAGGGTAAGTGTAAGGGTTAGGGTTAAGGTTAAGGTTAGGTTTAGGGTTAGGTTTAGAGTTACGGTTAGGGTTAAGGTAAGGGTTAGGCTTAGGATTAGGTTTAGGCTTAGGGTAAGGGTAAGGGTTAGGGTTAGGGTTACGGTTAGGTTTAGTTGTGGGGTTAGGGTTACGGTTAGGGTTAGGGTTAGGGTTAGGGTAAAGGTATGTGTTAAGGTTAGGGTTAGGTTTAGGGTTAGGGTAGGGTTAGGTTTAGGTTAAGGGTAAGAGTAAGGTTTAGGGTTAGGGCAGGATCAGGGTTAGGGTTAGGGTAAGGGTAAGGGTTAGGGTTAGGGTTAGGTTTAGGGTTAGGTTTAGGTTTAGGGTATGGGTAAGGGTTAGGGTAAGGGGTTGGGTTAGGGTTAGGGTAAGGGTAGGGTTAGATTTAGGGTTAGGGTTGGGGTTAGGGCAAGGGTAAGTGTTAGGGTTAGTGTTAGGCTTAGGGTTAGGATAAGGGTAAGAGTTAGGGCAGAGTTAGGATTAGGGTTTAGGGTTAGGCTTAGCATTAGGGTTAGGGGTTAGGTTTAGGTTTAGTTTTAGGGTAATGGTTAGGGTTGGTGGTTATGGTTAGTGTTAGGGTTAGGTTAAGGGTTAGGGTTAGGTTTAGGGTTAGGTTTAGGATAAGGGTCAGGGTTAGGGTTAGGGTTAGGGTAAGGGTAAGTTTTAGGTTAGTGTTAGGGTTAGGGTAAGGGTATGGTTTAGGGTTAGGGTTAGGGTTAGCTTTAGGCTTAGGGTTAGGGTTGTGAAAGGATAAGGGTTAGGGTTTAGGTTAGGTTTAGGGTTAGGGTTATTGTTAAGGTGAGGGTTAGGGTTGGGTAAGGGTAAGGGTTAGGGTTAGGTTTTGCGTTAGAGTTAGGTTAAGGGTAAGGGTTAGGGTTAGGGTTAGTTTTAGGGTTAGGGTTAGGGTTAGGGTTAGGGTAAGGGTAAGGGTTAGGGTTAAGGTTAGGGTTAGGGTTAGGATTATTGTTAGGGTTAGGTTCCGGTAAGGGTTAGGGTAAGGGTAAGGGTTAGGGTTAGGATTAGGTTTAGGGTTAAGGTAAGGGTTAGGGATAGGGTTAGGGTAAGGGTTAGGTTCAGGGTTAGGGTTAGGGTAAGTGTAAGGGTAAGGTTTAGTGTTAGGGTTAAGATTAATGTAAGGGTAAGGGTTAGGGTTTGGGTTAGGGTTAGATTTAGGGTAAGGGTTATGGTTAGGTTTAGAGTAAGTGTAAGCTTTAGGGTTAGGTTTAGGGTTAGGGTAAGGGTAAGGATTAGGGTTAGGGTTAGGGTTAGGTTTAGGTTTAGGGTTAGGGTAAGGGTAAGGGTTAGTGTTAGGGTTAGGGTTAGGGTAAGGGTTAGTGTTAGGATTAGGGTTAGGATAGGGGTTAGGGTAAGGGTAAGTGTTAGGGTTAGGGTTAGACATAGGGTTAAGATAAGGTTTAGCGTTCGGGTTAGGGTTAGGGTTAGGGTTAGGGTTAGGGTAAGGGTTAGGGTTAGAGGTTAGAGTTAGTGTTACGGTTAAGTTAACGGTTAGGATTAGGGTTAGGGTTAGGATAAGGGTTAGCGTTAGGTTTAGCGTTAGGGTTAGGGTAAGTGTTAGGGCTAGCGTTAGGGTTATGGTTAGGTTTAGGGTTAGGGTTAGTGTTAGGGTTAGGGTAAGTGTTAGGGTTAGGGTTAGGGTTAGTTTTAGGGTTAGGGTAAGGTTTAGGATTAGGGTTAGGGTTAGGGTTAGGGTTAGGGTTAGAGTTTGGTTTAGGGTTAGGATAAGGGTTAGGATTAGAGTTACGTTTAGGGTAAGGGTAAGTGTTAGTGTTAGGGTTAGGGTTAGGATAAGGGTAAGGGTTAGGGTGTGGGTTAGGGCTAGGTTTAGTGTAAGGGTAAGGTTTGGGGTTAGGTTAGGGTTAGGGTAATGGTTAGGGTAAGGGTAAAGGTTAGGGTTTGGGTTAGGTTTAGGATTAGGTTTAGGGTTAGGGTAAGTGTAAGGGTTAGGGTTAGGGTTAGGGTTAGAGTAAGGGGTAGGGTTAGGGTTAGGGTTAGGTTTGGGGTTAGGGTAAGGTTAAGTGTTAGGTTTAGGTTTAGGGTTAGGATAAGTGTAAGGGTAAAGTTCGGGATAGGGTTAGGGGTTAGGGTTAAGTTAAGGTTAGGGTTTAGGGTTAGGGTTAGGGTTAGGGTAAGGGTTAGAGTTAGTGGTTAGGGTTCGTGTTAGGGTTAGGTTAAGGGTTAGGGTTCGGGTTAGGTTTAGCATAAGGTTTAGGGTTAGGGTTAGGGTTAGGGTAAGGGTAAGTGTTAGTGTTAGGGTTAGGGTTAGGGTTAGGGTAAGGGTTAGGGTTAGGGATAGGGTTAGGATTAGTGTAAGTGTAAGGGTTAGCATTAGGGTTAGGCTTAGGGGTTACGGTTAGGGTTAGTTTAGGGTTAGGATTAGGGTAAGGGTAAGGGATAGGGTTAGGGATAGGGTTAGGGTTAGTGTTAGATTTAGGGTTAGGGTTAGGATAAGGGTTGGGGAAAGGTAAGGGTTACGGTTCAGGTTAGGGTTAGGGTTAGGGTTAGGGTTAGGGTAAGGGTAAGGGTAAGGGTTAGGGTTAGGTTTAGGGTTAGGGTTAGGGTAAGGGTAAGGGTTAGGTTTAGGGTTAGGGTTAGGTTTAGGGTTAGGGTTAGGGTAAGGGAAAGGTAAGGATTAGGGTTAAGGTTAGGTTTAGATTTAGGGTTAGGGTTAAAGTTAGAGTTAGGTTTAGGTTAACGGTAAGGGTTAGGGTTAGGTTTAGGGTTAGGGTTAGGGTAGCGTAAGGGTTAGGGTTAGGTTTAGGTTTAGGGTTAGGGTTAGGGTTAGGGTAAGAGTAAGGTTTAAGGTTAAGGTTAGGTTTAGTGTTAGGGTTAAGGTTAGGGTTAGGGTTAGGGTAAGGGTTAGGGTTAGGGTTCGGCTTAGGGTTAGGTTTAGGGTTAGAGTTAGGGTTAGGGTAAGGGTTAGGGTTAGGGTTAGGGTTAGGTTTAGGGTTAGGTTTATGTTTAGAGTTAGGGTTAGTGTGAGGTTTATGATAAGGGTATGTGTTAGGGTTAGGGTTAGGGTTAGGGTTAGGGTTAGGGTTAGGGTTAGCGTTAGGGTAAGGGTAAGGGTTAGGGTTAGGGTTAGGGTTAAGGTAAGTGTAAGGGTTAGGGTTAGGGTTAGGATTAGGTTTAGGGTAAGTGTTAGGGTTAGGTTTAGGGTAAGGGTAAGGGTTAGGGTTAGGGTTAGGTTTAGGGTTAGGATAAGGGCAAGAGTTAAGGTTAGGGTTAGGTTTAGAGGTTAGGGTTAAGTTAAGGTTAGGGGTTAGGGTTAGGGTTAGGTTTAGCTTTAGGATTAGGGTTAAGGTTAGGGTAAGGGTTAGGTTTAGGAATAGGGTTAAGGTAAGGGTAAGGGTTAGGGTTAGGGTTAGGTTTAGGGTAAGGTTTAGGGTTAGGTTTAGGGTAAGGGTAAGGTTAAGGGTTACGGTTAGGTTTAGGGTTAGGGTAAGGGAAATGGTTAGGGTTAGGGTTAGGGTTAGGTTTAGGGTTAGGGTAAGGGAAAGAGTTAGGGTTATGGTTAGGGTTAGGGTAAGGTTTAGGGTAGGGGTTAGGGTAAGGCTAAGTGTTAGGGTTAGGGTTAGGGTTAGGATAATGGTAAGGGTTAGGGTTAGGGTTAGGGTTAAGGTTTGGGGTTAGGGTTAGGGTTAGGGTTAGGTTTTGGGTTAAGGTTAGGATAAGAGTAAGGATTAGGGTGAGGTTTAGGGCTAGGGTTAGTGATGTGTTTAGGGTTAGGGTAAGGGTAAGAGCAAGGGTTAGGTTTAGGGTTAGGGTTAAGGTTATAGTTAGGCTTATGGTTAAGGTTAGTGTAAGGGTTAGGGTAAGGGTTCGGGTAAGTTTTAGGGTTAGGGTTAGGGTTAGGGTTAGGTTTAGGGTTAGTGTTAAGGTAAGGTTAAGGGTTAGGTTTAGGGTTAGGTTTAGGGTTAGGGTTATGGTTAGTTTTAGGGTAAGGGTTAGGGTAAGGGTTAGGGTAAGGTTTAGGGTTAGGGTTAGGGTTAGGGTTAGAGTTAGGTTTAGGGTTAGAGTAAGGGTAAGGGTTAGCGTTAGGGTTAGGGTTAGGGTAAGGGTTAGGGTTAGGGTTAGGGTTAGGGTAAGGGTTTGGTTTAGGTTTAGGGTTAGGGTTACGGTTAGGTTTAGGGTTAGGATAAGGGCAAGAGTTAAAGTTAGGGTTAGGGTTAGGGGTTATGGTTAAGTTAGGGTTAGGGGTTAGGGTTAGGGTTAGGTTTCAGTTTAGGGTTAGGGTTAAGGTTAGGGTAATGGTTAGGTTTAGGAATAGGGTTAGGGTAAGGGTTAGGGTTAGGGTTAGGGTTAGGTTATGGTAAGGGTAAGGGTTCGGTTGATGGTTAGGGTTAGGTTTACGGTTAGGGTTAGGGTAAGGGTAAGGGTTAGGTTTAGGGTTAGGGTTAAGGTAAGGGTAAGGGTTAGGGTTAGGGTTAGGTTTAGGGTAAGGTTTAGGGTTAAGTTTAGGGTAAGTGTAAGGGTTAGGGTTAGGTTTAGGGTTAGGGTTAGGGTAAGGGTAAGGGTTAGGTTTAGGGTTAGGGTTAAGGAAAGGGTAAGGGTTAGGGTTAGGGTTAGGTTTAGGGTAAGGTTTAGGGTTAGGTTTAGGGTTAGGGTAAGGTTAAGGGTTAGGGTTAGGTTTAGGGTTAGGGTAAGGAAAAAGGTTAGGTTTATGGTTAGGGTTAGGTTTAGGGTTAGGGTAAGGGAAAGAGTTAGGGTTATGGTTAGGGTTAGGGTAGGGGTTAGGGTAAGGCTAAGTTTTAGGGTTAGGGTTAGGGTTAAGATAATGGTAAGGGTTAGGGTTAGGGTTAAGGTTTGGGGTTAGGGTTAGGGTTAAGGTTAAGATAATGGTAAGGGTTAGGGTTAGGGTTAGGGTTAAGGTTTGGGGTTAGGGTTAGGGTTATGTTTAGGTTTTGGGTTAAGGTTAGGATAAGAGTAAGGTTTAGGGTGTGGTTTAGGGTTAGGGGTAGTGATGTGTTTAGGGTTAGGGTTAGGGTAAGAGCAAGGGTTAGGTTAGGGTTAGGGTTAGGGTAAGTGTTACGGTGAGGGTTAGGGTAAGGGTAATTGTTAGGGTTAGGGTTAGGGTTAGGGTAAGTGTTAGGTAAGGGTTAGGGTTAGGGTTATGTTTAGGGTTGGGGTTAAGTTTAGGGTTAGGGTAGGGTAAGGGTAAGTGTGAGGGTTAGGGTTAGGTTTAGTGTTGGGGTTATGGTTAGGGATAGGGAAAGGGTTAGGGTTATTGTTAGGGTTAGGTTTAGGGTTAGGTTTAGGGTTACGGTTAGGATTAGTGTTAGGTTTATTGTAAGGGTATGTGTTAGGGTTAGGTTTAGGTTTAGGGTTAGGTTTAGGGTTAGCGTTACGGTAAGGGAAAGGGTTAGGTTAGGGTTATGGTTAATGTAAGGGTCAGGGTTAGGGTTAGGGCTGGGTTAGGTTTAGGGTAAGAGTTAGGGTTAGGTTTAGAGTAAGGGTAAGGTTTAGGGTTAGGGTTAGGGTAAGGGTTAGGGTTAGGGTTAGGGTTAGGTTTAGGGTTAGGTTTAGGGTAAGGGTAAGGGATAGGGTTAGGGTTAGGGTTTGATTCAGGGTAAGGGTAAAGGTTAGGGTTAGGGTTAGGGTTAGGTTTAGGGTTAGGGTTAGGGTTAGGGTAAGTGTAAGGGTTAGGGTTAGGTTAGGGTTAGGGTTAGGGTTATGGTTAGGGTAAGGGTAAGGTTTACGGTTAGGTTTAGGGTTAGTGTTAGGGTAAGGGTAAGGGTTAAGTTTAGGGTTGGGTTAGGGTTAGGGTTAGGGTTAGGTTTAGGGTAAGGATAAGGGTTAGGGTTAAGGTTAGCGTTAGGGTCAGGGTTAGGGTTAAGTTTAAGGTTAGGTTTAGGGTGAGGGTAAGGGTAAGATTTAGTGTTAGGTTTAGGGTTCGGGTTAGAGTAAGGGTAAGGGTTAGGGTTAGGCTTAGGTTTAGGTTTAGTGTTGGGGTTATGGTTAGGGTTATTGTTAGGGTTAGGGTTCGGGTTAGGGTAAGGGTTAGGGTTAGGATTAGGTTTAGGTTTAGGGTAACAGTTAGGGTTATGGTTAGGGTTAGGTTAGGATTAGGGTTAGGGTAAGGGTTAGGGTTAGGGTTAGGTTTAGGTTTACGTTTGGGGTTAAGGTTAGGGTTGGGTTAAGGTAAGGGTAAGGGTTAGGGTTAGGTTTAGTGTCAGGGTAAGGGTTAGGTTTAGGGTTAGGGTTAGGATTAGGGTTAGGTTTAGGGTTACGGTAATGGTTAGGGTTAGGGTTAGGGTAAGTGTTGTGTTTGGTTAGGGTTAGGGTTAGGGTTAGGGTTAGGGTTAATATTACGGTTAGGGTTAGGTTTAGGGTTAGGGTAAGGGTTAGGGTTAGGGTTAGGGTAAAGGTTAGGGTTACGGTTAGGGTTAGGGTTAGAGTTAGGATTAGGGTTAGGGTAAGGGTAAGGGTTAGGGTTAGGGTTAGGTTTAGGGTTAGGGTAAGGTTTAAGGTTAGGGTTAGGGTGAGGGTAAGGGTAAGATTTAGAGTTAGGTTTAGGGTTAGGGTTAGGGTAAGAGTAAGGGTTAGGGTTAGGGTTAGGGTTAGGGTAAGTGTTAGTGTAAGGGTTAGGGTTAGGGTTAGGTTTAGGGTTGGGGTTAAGTTTAGGGATAGGGTTAGGGTAAATGTAAAGGTTAGGGATAGGGTTAGGTTTAGTGTTGGGGTTAAGGTTAGGGTTAGGGTAAGGGTTAGGGGTATTGTTAGTGTTAGGTTTAGGGTTACGGTTAGGGTTAGGGTTAGGTTTACGGTTAGGTTTTGGGTAAGGGTATGTGTTAGGTTTAGTTTTAGGGTTAAGGTTAGTTTTACGGTTAGCGTTAGGGTAAGGGTAAGGGTTAGGGTTAGGGTTAGGGTTAAGGTAATGGTCAGGGTTAGGGTTAGGGTTAGAGTTAGGTTTAGGGAAAGAGTTAGGGTTAGGTTTAGGGTTAGGGTTAGGGTTAGGGTTAGGTTTAGGGTTAGGCTTAGGTTTAGAGTTAGGTTTAGGGTAAGGGTAAGGGTTAGATTTACGTTTAGGGTTAGGGTTAGGGTAAGGGTAAAGGTAAGGGTTAGGGTTAGGGTTAGGGTTAGCGTTAGGGTAAGGGTAAGGGTTAGGGTTAAGATTAGGGTTAGGGTTAGGGTTAGTGTTAGGGTTAGGGTAAGGGTAAGTTTTAAGTTTAGGGTTAGGGTTAGGTTTAGGTTTAGGGTTAGGGTTTGTGTTAGGGTAAGGATAAGGGTTAGGGTTAAGGTAAGGATTAGGGTTAGGGTCAGGGTTAGCTTTAGGTTCAGGTTTAGTGTTAGGGTTAGTGTAAGGGTAAGGGTTAGGGTTAGGGTTTGGGTTAGGTTTAGGGTTAGGGTTAGGGTTAGGGTAAGGGTAAGGGTTGGGGTTAAGATTAGGGTTAGGGTTAGGTTTATTGTTAGGGTTAGGGTTAGGGTTAGGGGAAGGGTTAGGGTTAGGATTAGGGTTAGGGTTAGGGTAAGGGTTAGGTTTAGGAGTAGGGTTAGGTTTTGTGTTGGGGTTAACATTAGGGTTAGGGTAAGGGTTAGGGTTAGGGTTCGGTTTAGGTTTAGGTTTAGGGTTACAGTTAGGGTTAGGGATAGGGTTAGGGTAAGGGTATGTGTTAGGGTTAGCGTTAGGGTCAGGTTTAGGGTTAGGGTTAGCGTTAGTATAAGGGTAAGGGTTAGGGTTAGAGTTAAGTAAAGGTAAGGGTTAGGGTTAGGGTTAGGGTTAGCCTTAGGTTTAGGGTAAGGGTTAGGTTTAGAATTAATATAAGGTTTAGGTTTAGGGTTAGGGTTAGGGTTAGGGTAAGGGTAAGGGTTAGGGTTGGGGTTAGGTGTTAGCGTTAGGGTTAGGTTTAGGGTTAGGTTTAGTGTTGGGGTTAAGGTTAGGGTTAGGGAAAGTGTTAGGGTTATTGTTAGGGTTAGGTTTAGGGTTACGGTTAGGATTATGGTTAGGTTTAGGTTAAGGGTATGTGTTAGGGTTAGGTTTAGGGTTAGAGTTAGGTTTAGGGTTAGCGTTATGGTAAGGGAAAGGGTTAGGGTTAGGGTTAGGGTTAGCTTTAGGGTTGGGGTTAAGTTTAGGGATAGGGTTAGGGTAAAGGTAAAGGTTAGGGTTAGGGTTAGGTTTAGTGTTGGGGTTAAGGTTAGGTTTAGGGTAAGGGTTACGGGTATTGTTAGTGTTAGGTTTAGGGTTACAGTTAGGGTTAGGGTTAGGTTTAGGGTTAGGTTTTGGGTAAGGGTATGTGTTAGGTTTAGTTTTAGGGTTAAGGTTAGTTTTACAGTTAGGGTAAGGGTAAGGGTTAGGGTTAGGGTTAGGGTTAAGGTAATGGTCAGGGTTAGGGTTAGGGTTAGAGTTAGGTTTAGGGTTAGGCTTAGGTTTAGAGTTAGGTTTAGGGTAAGGTAAGGTTTAGGGTTAGGGTTAGGGTTAGGGTTAGAGTAGGGGTAAGGGTTAGGGTTAGGGTTAGGGTTAGGGTTAGGTTTAGGGTTAGGCTTAGGTTTAGAGTTAGGTTTAGGGTAAGGGTAAGGGTTAGATTTATGTTTAGGGTTAGGGATATGGTAAGCGTAAAGGTAAGGGTTAGGGTTAGGGTTAGGTTTAGCTTTAGGGTAAGGGTAAGGGTTAGGGTTAAGATTAGGTTTAGGGTAAGGGTTAGGGTAAGAGTAAGGTTTAAGTTTAGGGTTAGGTTTAGGTTTAGGGTTATGGTTAGGGTTAGGGTTAGGGTATAGATAAGGGTTAGGGTTAAGGTAAGGGTTAGGGTTAGGGTCAGGGTTAGCTTTAGGGTCAGGTTTAGTGTTAGGGTTAGGGTAAGGGTAAGGGTTAGGGTTAGGGTGAGGGTTAGGTTTAGGGTTATGGTTAGGGTTAGGGTAAGGGTATAGATAAGGGTTAGGGTTAAGGTAAGGGTTAGGGTTAGGGTCAGGGTTAGCTTTAGGGTCAGGTTTAGTGTTAGGGTTAGGGTAAGGGTAAGGGTTAGGGTTAGGGTGAGGGTTAGGTTTAGGGTTATGGTTAGGGTTAGGGTAAGGGTAAGGGTTGGGTTTAAGATTAGGGTTAGGGTTAGGTTTATTGTTAGGGTTAGGGTTAGGGTTAGGGGAAGGGTTAGGGTTAGGATTAGGGTTAGGGTTAGGGTAAAGGTTTGGTTTAGGAGTAGGGTTAGGTTTTGTGTTGGGGTTAAGGTTAGGGTTAGGGTAAGGGTTAGGGTTAGGGTTAGGGTTCGGTTTAGGTTTAGGTTTAGGGTTACAGTTAGGGTTAGGGATAGGGTTAGGGTAAGGGTATGTTTTAGGGTTAGCGTTAGGGTCAGGGTTAGGGTTAGTGTTAGCGTTAGTATAAGGGTAAGGGTTATGGTTAGGGTTAGAGTTAAGTAAAGTTAAGGGTTAGGGTTAGGGTTAGGGTTAGACTTAGGTTTAGGGTAAGGGTTAGGTTTAGAATTAATATAAGGGTAAGGTTTAGGGTTAGGGTTAGGGTTAGGGTAAGGGTAAGGGTTAGGGTTGGGGTTAGGTGTTAGCGTTAGGGTTAGGTTTAGAGTTAGGTTTAGTGTTGGGGTTAAGGTTAGGGTTAGGGACAGGTTTAGGGTTATTGTTAGGGTTAGGTTTAGGGTTAGGTTTAGGGTTACGGTTAGGATTATGGTTAGGTTTAGAGTAAGGGTATGTGTTAGGGTTAGGTTTAGGGTTAGAGTTAGGTTTAGGGTTAGCTTTATGGTAAGGGAAAGGGTTAAGGTTAGGGTTAGGATTAAGGTAAGGGTCAGGAGTAGGGTTAGGGTTTGGGTTATGTTTAGGGTAAGAATTAGGGTTAGGTTTAGGGTAAGGGTTAGGGTTAGGGTTAGGGTAAGGGTAAGGATTAGGGTTAGGGTTAGGGTTAGGTTTAGGTTTAGTTTTAGGGTAAGGGTAAGTGATAGGGTTAGGGTTAGGGTTTGAGTCAGGCTAAGGGTAAGGGTTAGGCTTAGGGTAAGGGTTAGGTTTAGGGTTAGGGTTAGGTTTAGGGTAAGTGTAAGTGTTACGGTTAGGTTTAGGGCTAGGGTTAGGGTGAGGGTAAGGGTTAAGTTTAGGGTTGGGTAGGGTTAGGGTTAGGGTTAGGGTTAGGGTAAGGAGAAGTGTTAGGATTAAGGTTAGCGTTAGGGTTAGGGTTAGGGTTAGGTTTAAGGTTAGGGTTAGGGTTAGGTTTAGGTTTAGGGTTAGGGTTAGGGTAAGTGTTAGGGTAAGGGTTAGGGTTAGGGTTATGGTTAGGGTAAGTGTTAGGGTAAGGGTTAGGGTTAGGGTTAGGTTTAGGGTTGGGGTTAAGTTTAGGATTAGGGTTAGGGTAAGGGTAAAGGTTAGGGTTAGGGTTAGTGTTAGGTTTAGTTTTGTGGTTAAGGTTAAGTTTAGGGTAAGGGCTAGGGTTATTGTTAGGGTTAGGTTTAGGGTTAGGTTTAGGGTTAGGGTTACGGTTAGGGTTAGGGTTAGGGTTAGGGTAATGGTTAGGGTTAGGGTTAGGGTTAGGGTTAGGGTAAGGGTTAGATTTAGGTTTAGGGTAAGGATAAGTTTTAGGTTTAAGGTTAGAGTTAAGGTTAGGGTTGGTATTAGTTTTAAGTTTAGGGTTAGGGTGAGGGTAAGGGTAAGTTTTAGGGTCAGGTTTAGAGTTAGGGTTAGGGTTAGGGTTAGGGGTAGGATTAGGGTTAGGGTTAGGTTAGGGGTAGGTTTAGGGTTAAGGTTAGGGTTAGGGTTAGGGTTAGGGTTAGAGTTAGGGTTAGGGTTAGGGTTAAGGTAAGGGTAAGGCTTAGGGTGAGGGTTAGGTTTAGGGTAAGGGTTAGGGTTAGGTTTAGGGTAACGGTAAGCTTAAGGTTTAGGGTTAGGTTTAGGGTTAGTGTAAGGGAAAGGGTTAGGGTTAGGGTTAGGGTTAGGGTAATTGTAAGGGTAAGGGTTATATTTAGGGTTAATGTTAGGGTAAGGTTTAGGGTTAGGATTAGGGTTAGAGTAGGGTTTAGGGTAAGGTTAAGTGTTAGGGTTAGGATAAGGGTGAGGGTTAGGGATAGCGTTAGGGTTAGAATTAGGTTTAGGGTTAGGGTAAGGGTAAAGGTAAGGGTTAGGGTTAGGTTTAGGGTTGGATTTAGTGTTGGGGTTAAGGTTAGGGTTAGGGTAAGGGTTAGGGTTAGGGTTAGGGTTAGGGTTAGGGTTAGATTTAGGTTTAGTTTTAGTGTTACGGTTAGGGTTAGGGTTAGGGTTATGGTAAGGGTATGTGTTAGGTTTAGGGTTAGGGTTAGTGTTAGGGTTAGCGTTAGGGTAAGGGTAAGGGTTAGGGTTAGGTTAAGGTAAGGGTAAGGGTTAGGGTTAGGGTTAGGCTAAGTGTTAGTGTTAGGGTTAGGCTAAGTGTTACTGTTAGGGTTAGGGTTATGGTTAGGTTTAGGTTTAGGGTTAGGGTTAGGGTTAGGGTTCGGGTAATGGAAAGGGTTAGGGTTAGGGGTAGGGTTAGGTTCAGGGTTAGGGTTAGGGTTAGGGTTAGGGTAAGGGTAAGGGTTGGGGTCAAGGTTAGAGTTACGGTTAGGTTTCGGGTTAGGGTTAGGGTTAGGGTAAGGGTTAGGTTTAGGATTAGTGTTAGGGTTAGGGTAAGGGTGAGGGTTAGGGTTACAGTAAGGGTTAGGGTAATGGTAAGGGTTAGGTTTAGGATTATGTTTAGATTTGTGTTGGGGTTAAGGTTAGGTTTAGGGTTAGGTTTAGGTTTAGGGTTAGTGTTAGGGTTAGGGTTAGGGTTAGCGTTACGGTAATGGAAAGGGTTAGGGTTAGGGTTAGGGGTAAGGTAAGGGTCAGGGTTCGGGTTAGGGTTAGGGTTAGGTTTAAGGTAAGAGTTAGGGTTAGGTTTAGAGTAAGGGTAAGGTTTAGGGTTAGGGTTATGGTTAGGGTTACGGTAAAGGTAAGGGTTAGGGTTAGGGTTAGGTTAGGTTTAGGGTTAGGTTTAGGATAAGGGTAAGGGATAGGGCTAGGGTTAGGGTTTGAGTCAGGTAAGGGTAAGGGTTAGGGTTTGGGTTAGAGTTAGGTTTAGGGTTAGGGTTAGGTTTAGGGTTAGGGTTAGGGTAAGGGTAAGGATTTGGGTTAGGTTAGGGTTTGGGTTAGGGTTATGGTTAGGGTAAGGGGAAGGGTTACGTTTAGATTTAGGTTTAGGGTTAGGGTAAGGGTAAGGGTTAAGTTTAGGGTTGGGTTAGGGTTAAGGTTAGGGTTAGGGTTAGGGTAACGATAAGGGTTAGGTTTAAGGTTAGCGTTAGGGTTAGGTTTAGGGTTAGGTTTAAGGTTAGTGTTAGGGTGAGTGTAAGGTTAAGATTTAGCGTTAGGTTTAGGGCTAGGGTTAGAGTAAGAGTAAGGGTAAGGGTTAGGGTTAGGGTTAGGTTTATGGATAGGGTAAGTGTTAGGGTAAGGGTTAGGGTTAGGGTTAGGTTTAGGGTTTGGGTTAAGTTTAGGGTTAGGTTTAGGGTAAGGTTAAGTTTTAGGGTTAGGGTTAGGGTTAGGTTTAGTGTTGGAGTTAAGGTTAGGTTTAGGGTAAGGGTTAGGGTTATTGTTAGGGTTATGTTTAGGGTTAGTTTTAGGGTTAGGGATTGGGTTAGGGTTAGGTATAGAGTAAGGGTATGTGTTAGGGTTAGGTTTAGGGTTAGGGTTAGGTTTAGGTTTAGGCTTAGGTTTCGGGTTAGGTTTAGGGTAAGGGTAAGGGTTCAGGTTAATTTTAGGGTTAGGGTTAGGATAAGAGTAAGGTTAGGGTTAGGTTAGGATTAGGGTTAGGGTTAGGTTTAGGGTTAGGGTAAGGGTTAGGGTAAGGGTTATGGTTAAGGTTAGGGTTAGGGTTTGGGTTAGGGATAGGGTTAGGTTAAAGGTAAGGGTTAAGTTTATGATTAAGGTTAGGTTCAGGGTTAGGGTTAGGGTTAGTTTAAGGATAAGGGTTAGGTTTAAGGTAAGGGTTAGGGTTATGGTTAGGGTTAGCTTTAAGGTTAGGGTTAGGGTGAGGGTAATGGTAAGATTTAGGGTCAGGTCTAGGGTTAGTTTTGGGTAAGGGTAAGGTTAGGGTTAGGGTTACAGTTAGGTTTCGATTTAGGGTTAGGGTTAGTGTTAGGGTAAGGGTAAGGGTTGGGGTTAAGGTTAGGGTTAGGGTTAGGTTAGGGTTAGGGTTAGGGTTAGGGTTGGGGCAAGAGTTAGGGTTAGTGTTAGGGTTACGGTTGGGGTTAGGGTTACGTTTAGGGTTGGGGTTAGGGTAAGGGTAAGGGTTAGGTTTAGGGTTAGGGTTAGGGTTAGGGTTAGCGTTAGGGTTAGGGTTAGGTTAAGGGTAAGGGTTACGGTTAGGTTTAGGGTTAGGGTTAGGGTAAGGGTAAGGTTAGGGTTAAGGTTAGCGTTAAGGTAAGTGTAAGGGTGAGGGTTAGGGTTAAGTTAGGGTAAGGGATTAGGGTTAGTGCTAGGGTTATGGTTAGGGTAAGGTTTAGGGTTAGGTTTAGGGTAAGGGTAAGGTTTAGGTTTATGGTTAGGGTTAGGATTAGGGTTAGGGTAAGGGTAAGAGTTAGGGTTATGGTTAGGGATAGGTTTAGGATTACGGTAAGGGTAATGGTTAGGGTTAGATTTAGGGTTAGGGTAAGGGTTACGGTTATGGTTAGTGTTTGGGTTAGGGGTTAGGGTTACTGTCAGGTTTAGTTTAAAGTTTAGGGTTAGCGTTAGGGTTAGGTTTAGGATAAGGGTTAGGAGTAGGGTTAGAGTTAATGTAAGGGTAAGTTTTAGGGTTAGGGTTAGGGTTAGGATTGAGGTTAGGGTAAGGGTTAGGGTTAGGGTTAGGTTTACATTTAGGGTTGGGGTTAAGGTTAGGGTTAGGGTTAGGGTAAGGGTAAGATTTAGGGTTAGGTTTAGGGTAAGTGTTAAGGTTAAGGTTAGGGTTAGGGTTAGGTTTAGGTTTAGGGTAAGGGTAAGGGTTAGGGTTAGGTTTAGGGTCAGGGTTAGGTTTAGGTTTAGGGTTAGGGTTAGGGTTAGGCAAAGGGTAAGAGTTAGTTTTGGGGTTAGGATAAGGATTAGGGTTAGGGTTAGGGTTAGGGTAAGGGTTATGGGTAGGGTTAGGGTAAGGGTTATGGTTAGGGTTAGGGTTAGCATTAAGGTTTGGATTAGGGTAAGGGTAAGGGTTAGGGTTAGGGTTAGGGTTACAGTTAGGGTTAGGGTTTATGGTTAGGATTTGGGTTAGGGTTAGGGATAGGTTTAGGATAAGAGTTAGGGTTAGGGATAGTGTTAGGGTTCGGATTAGATTAGGGTTAGGGTTAGGGTAAGGGTTATGGTTAGGGTTAAAGTTAGGGTTAGTGTTAGGGTAACGGTTAGGGTTTGGGTTAGGGTAAGGGCTAGGGTTAGGGTTATGGTTAGGTCTGGGTAAGGTTTAGGGTTAGGGTTAGGGTTAGGCTTAGGGTAAGGGTAAGCGTTAGGGTTAGGTTTAGGGTTAGGGATAGGTTAAGGGTTCGGTTTAGGGTTAGGGTAAGTGTTAGTGTTAGTGTTAGGGTAAGGGTTAGGGTTAGGGGTATGGTTAGGGTAAGGGTAAGGGTTAGGGTTAGGGTTAGTGTTAGGTTAAGGGTAAGGGTAGGGTTAAAGTTAGCGTGAGGGTTAGTTTTAGGGTTAGGGTTAGGGTAGGGGAAGGGTAAGGGTTGGGTTAAGGTTAGGGTTAGGGTTAGTTTTAGGTTTAGGGTTAGGGTTAGGGTAAGGGTAAGGGTTAGGGTTAGAGTTAGGGTTAAGTTTAGGGTTAGTGTTAGTTTTAGGGTTAGGGTTAGCGTTAGGGTAAGGGTAAGGTTTAGGTTTAGGGTTAGGGTTAAGATAAGGGTAAGGGTTATGGTTAGGGTTACGGTTAGGTTTAGGGTAAGGGTTAGGGTTAGGTTTAGGGTTAGGTTTAGGGTTAGGGTTAGGGTTATTTTCAGGTAAGGGTAAGTGTTAGGGTAAGATTTAGGGTTAGGGTTAGGTTTAGGGTTTGGGTTAAGTTTAGGGTTAGGTTTAGGGTAAGGTTAAGGGTTAGGGTTAAGGTTAGGGTTAGGTTTAGTGTTGGGGTTAAGATTAGGTTTAGGGTAAGGGTTAGGGTTATTGTTAGGGTTATGTTTAGGGTTAGGTTTAGGGTTACGGATTGGGTTAGGGTTAGGTTTAGAGTAAGGGTATGTGTTCGGGTTAGGTTTAGGGTTAGGGTTAGGGTTAGGTTTAGGGTTAGGCTTAGATTTCGGGTTAGGTTTAGGGTAAGGGTAAGGGTTCGGGTTAATTTTAGGGTTAGGGTTAGGGTAAGGGAAGGGTTAGGGTTAGGTTAGGATTCGGGTTAGGGTTAGGTTTAGGGTTAGGGTAAGGGTTAGGGTAAGGGTTAGGGTTAAGGTTAGGGTTAGGGTTTGGGTTAAGGATAGGGTTAGGTTAAGGGTAAGGGTTAAGTTTAGGGTTAAGGTTAGGTTCAGGGTTAGGGTTAGGGTTAGTTTAAGGATAAGGGTTAGGGTTAAGGTAAGGTTAAGGGTTGGGGTTAGGGTTAACTTTAAGGTTAGGTTTAGGGTGAGGGTAAGGGTAAGGTTTGGGTTCAGATTTAGGGTTAGTTTTGGGTAAGGGTAAGGTTAGGTTTAGGGTTAGGGTTAGGTTTCGAGTTAGGGTTAGGGTTAGTGTTAGGGTAAGGGTAAGGGTTGTGGTTAAGGTTAGGGTTAGGTTTAGGTTAAGAGTTAGGGTTAGGGTTAGGGTTAGGGCAAGAGTTAGTGTTAGTGTTAGGGTTACGGGTGGGGTTAGGGTTACGTTTAGGGTTGGGGTTAGGGTAAGTGTAATTGTTAGGTATAGGGTTAGGTTTAGGGTTAGTGTTAGGGTTAGGGTAAGGGTAAGGGTTATGGTTAGGTTTAGGGTTAGGGTTAGGGTAAGGTATAGGTTTAGGGTTAGGTTTAGGGTTAGATTTAATGTTAGGGTTAGGGTTAGGTTAAGGGTTAGGGTTAGGTTTAAGGTTAGGGTTAGGGTTAGCATTAGGGTAAGTGTAAGGGTGAGGGTTAGGGTTAAGTTAGGGTAAGGGTTAGGGTTAGTGCTAGGGTTATGGTTAGGGTAAGGTTTAGGGTTAGGTTTAGGGTAAGGGTAAGGTTTAGGGTTATGGTTAGGGTTAGGATTAGGGTTAGGGTAAGGGTAATAGTTAGGGTTAGGGTTAGGGATAGGTTTAGGTTTAGGGTAAGGGTAATGGTTAGGGTTAGATTTAGGGTTAGGGAAAGGGTTACGGTTATGGTTAGGGTTAGGGTTAGGGGTTAGGGTTAGTGTCATGTTTAGTTTAAGGTTTAGGGTTAGGGTTAGGGTTAGGTTTAGGATAAGGGTTAGGGGTAGGGTTAGGGTTAGGGTTAGAGTTAATGTAAGGGTAAGTTTTAGGGTTAGGGTTAGGGTTAGGATTAGGGTTAGGGTAAGGGTTAGGGATAGGGTTAGGTTTACGTTTAGGGTTGGGGTTAAGTTTAGGGTTAGGGTTAGGGTAAGGGTAAGGTTTAGGGTTAGGTTTAGGGTAAGTGTTAAGGTTAGGGTTAGGGTTAGGGTTAGGTTTAGGTTTAGGGTAAGGGGAAGGGTTAGGGTTAGCTTTAGCTTCAGGGTTAGGTGTAGGTTTAGGGTAAGGGTTAGCGTTAGGTTTAGGGTTAGGGTTAGGCAAAGGGTAAGAGTTAGGTTTAGGGTTAGGGTAAGGATTAGGGTTAGGGTTAGGGTTAGGGTAAGGGTTAGGGTTAGGGTTAGGGTTAGCATTAAGTTTTGGGTTAGGGTAAGGGTAAGGGTTAGGGTTAGGGTTAGGGTTACCGTTAGGGTTACGGGTTATGGTTAGGATTAGGTTTAGGGTTAGGGTTAGGTTAAGGATAAGAGTTAGGGTTAGGGATAGGGTTAGGGTTCGGATTAGATTAGGGTTAGGGTTAGGGTAAGGGTTAGGGTTAGGGTTAAGGTTAGGGTTAGGGTTAGGGTAACGGTTAGGGTTTGGGTTAGGGTAAGGGCTGGGGATAGGGTTAGCGTTAGGTCTGGGTAAGGTTTAGGGTTAAGGTTAGGTTTACGGTTAGGGTTAGGCTTAGGGTAAGGGTAAGGGTTAGGGTTAGGTTTAGGGTTAGGTTTAGGTTAAGGGTTCGTTTAGGGTTAGGGTAAGTATTAGTGTTAGGGTTAGGGTTAGGGCAAGGATTAGGGTTAGGGGTATGGTTAGGGTAAGGGTAAGGGTTAGGGTTAGGGTTAGGGTTAGGTTTAGGTTAAGGGTAAGGGTTAGGGTTAAAGTTAGCGTGAGGGTTAGTTTTAGGGTTAGGGTTAGGGTAGGGGAAGGGTAAGGGTTAGGGTTAAGGTTAGGGTTAGGGTTAGTTTTAGGTTTAGGGTTAGGGTTAGGGTAAGGGTAAGGGTTAGGGTTAGGATCAGGGTTAGGGTTAGGGTAAGGGTTAGGGTTAGAGTTAGGGTTAAGGTTAGGGTTAGTGTTAGTTTTAGGGTTAGGGTTAGCGTTAGGGTAAGGGTAAGGTTTAGGGTTATGGTTAGGGTTAAGGTAAGGGTAAGGGTTATGGTTAGGGTTACGGTTAGGTGTAGGGTAAGGGTTACGGTTAGGTTTAGGGTTAGGGTTAGGGTTAGGGTTATTGTTCAGGTAAGGTAAGTGTTAGGGTTAGGCTTAGGGATAGGGTTAGGGTTAGGGTGAGGGTAAGGTTAAGGGTTAGGGTTAGGGTTAGGGTAAGGGTTACGGTTTTGGTTAGGGTTAGGGTTAGGTTAAGGGTATGTGTTAGGGTTAAGGTTAGGGTTAAGGTTAGGGTAAGGGTTAGGGTTAAAGTTAGGGTTAAGG
This sequence comes from Megascapheus bottae, assembly GCA_024803745.1. Lineage (NCBI taxonomy): Eukaryota > Metazoa > Chordata > Mammalia > Rodentia > Geomyidae > Megascapheus > Megascapheus bottae. The sequence goes on along the minus strand of JANJXV010000162.1, from coordinate 146,197 downwards.
TTAGGGTTAAGGTTAGGGTAAGGGTTAGGGTTAAAGTTAGGGTTAAGTTTAGGGATAGGGTTAGTTTTAGGGTTAGGGTTAGGGTTAGGGTTAGGGTTAGTGTTAGGGTAAGGGTTAGGGTTAGCGTTAGTGTTAGGATTAGGTTTAGGGTTAGGGTACGGGTAAAGGTAAGGGCTAGTGTTAGGGTTAGGGTTAGGTTTAGTGTTGGGGTTAAGGTTAGGGTTAGGGTCAGGGTTAGGCTTAGGGTTAGGGTTAGATTTAGGGTTAGGTTTAGGGTTACGGTTAGGGTTAGTGTTAGGGTAAGGGTTAGGGTTAGAGTTAGGGTTAGGGTTATGGTAAGGGTAAGGGTTAGTTTTAGGGTTAGGGTTAGGGTAAGGGTAACGGTTATGGTTAGGGTTACGGTTAGGTTTAGGGTAAGGGTTAGGGTTAGGTTTAGGGTTAGGGTTAGGGTTAGAGTTAGGGTTATTGTTCAGGTAAGGGTAAGTGTTAGGGTAAGTGTTAGGGTAAGGGTTAGTGTTAAGGTTAGGTTTAGGGTTTGGGTTAAGTTTAGGGTTAGGTTTAGGGTAAGGTTAAGGGTTAGGGTTAGGGTTAGGGTTAGGTTTAGTGTTGGGGTTAAGATTAGGTTTTGGGTAAGGGTTAGGGTTATTGTTAGGGTTATGTTTAGGGTTAGGTTTAGGGTTACGGATTGGGTTAGGGTTAGGTTTAGAGTAAGGGTATGTGTTAGGGTTAGGTTTAGGGTTAGGGTTAGGGTTAGCGTTAGGTTTAGGGTTAGGCTTAGGTGTCGGGTTAGGTTTAGGGTAAAGGTAAGGGTTCGGGTTAATTTTAGGGTTAGGGTTAGGGTAAGGGTAAGGGTTAGGGTTGCGTTAGGATTAGGGTTAGGGTTAGGTTTAGGGTTATGGTAATGGTTAGGGTAAGGGTTAGGGTTAATGTTAGGGTTAGGGTTTGGGTTACGGATAGGGTTAGGTTAAGGGTAAGGGTTAAGTTTAGGGTTAAGGTTAGGTACAGGGTTAGGGTTGGGTTAGTTTAAGGATAAGGGTTAGGGTTAAGGTAAGGGTAAGGGTTAGGGTTAGGGTTAGCTTTAAGGTTAGAGTTAGGGTGAGGGTAAGGGTAAGGTTTAGGATCAGGTTTAGGGTTAGTTTTGGGTAAGGGTAAGGTTAGGGTTAGAGTTAGGGTTAGGTTTCGAGTTAGGGTTAGGGTTAGTGTTAGGGTAAGGGTAAGGGTTGGGGTTAAGGTTAGGGTTAGGGTTAGGTTTAGGGTTAGGGTTAGGGTTAGGGCAAGAATTACGGTTAGTGTTAGGGTTACGGTTGGGGTTAGGGTTACGTTTAGGGTTGAGGTTAGGGTAAGGGTAAGGGTTAGGTTTACGGTTAGGGTAAGTGTAAGGGTTATGGTTAGGTTTAGGGTTAGGGTTAGGGTTAGGGTAAGGCTTAGGGTTAGGGTTAGGGTTAGGGTTAGATTTAGGGTTAGGGTTAGGGTAAGGGTAAGGGTTAGGGTTAGGGTTAGGGTTAAGGTTAGGGTTAGGGTTAGGGTTAGCGTTAGGGTAAGTGTAAGGGTGAGGGTTAGGGTTAAGTTAGGGTAAGGGTTAGGGTTAGTGCTAGGGTTATGGTTAGGGTAACGTTTAGGGTTAGGTTTAGGGTAAGGGTAAGGTTTAGGGTTATGGTTAGGGTTAGGATTAGGGTTAGGTTAAGGGTAAGGGTTAGGGTTAGGGTTAGGGTTAGGGTTAGGGATAGGTTTAGGATTAGGGTAAGGGTAATGGTTAGGGTTAGATTTAGGGTTAGGGTAAGGGTTACGGTTATGGTTAGGGTTAGGTTTAGGGGTTAGGGTTAGTGTCAGGTTTAGTTTAAGGTTTAGTGTTAGGGTTAGGGTTAGGTTTAGGATAAGGGTTAGGGTTAGGGTTAGGGTTAGAGTTAATGTAAGGGTAAGTTTTAGGGTTAGGGTTAGGATTAGGGTTAGGGGAAGGGTTAGGGTTAGGGTTAGGGTTAGGGTTAGGGTTAGGTTTACGTTTAGGGTTGGGGTTAAAGTTAGGGTTATGGTTAGGGTAAGGGTAAGGTTTAGGGTAAGTGTGAAGGTTAGGGTTAGGGTTATGGTTAAGTTTAGGTTTAGGGTAAGTTTTATGGTTAGGGTTAGGATTAGGGTTAGGGGAAGGGTTAGGGTTAGGGTTAGGGTAAGGGTTAGGGTTAGGGGTATGGTTAGGGTAAGGGTTAGGTTAGGGTTAGGGTTAGGGTTAGGTTAAGGGTAAGGGTTAGGTTTAAAGTTAGCGTGGGCGTTAGTTTTAGGGTTAGGGTTTGGGTAGGGGAAGGGTAAGAGTTAGGGTTAAGGTTATTGTTAGGGTTAGTTTTAGGTTTAGGATTAGGGTTAGGGTAAGGGTAAGGGTTAGGGTTAGGATCAGGGTTAGGGTTAGGGTAAGGGTTAGGGTTAGATTTAGGGTGGAGGTTAGGGTTAGTGTTAGTTTGAGAGTTAGGGTTAGCGTTAGGGTAAGGTTAAGGTTTAGGGTTAGGGTTAGGGTTAGGGTTAAGGTAAGGGTAAGGGTTATTGTTAGGGTTACGGTTAGGTTTAGGGTAAGGGTTAGGGTTAGGTTTAGGGTTAGGGTTATTGTTCAGGTAAGGGTAAGTGTTAGGTTTAGGCTTAGGGTTAGGGTTAGGGTTAGGGTTAGGGTAAGGTTAAGGGTAAGGGTTAGGGTTAGGGTTAGGGTAAGGGTTAGGGTTAGGGGTATGGTTAGGGTAAGGGTTAGGGTTAGGGTTAGGGTTAGGGTTAGGTTAAGGGTAAGGGTTAGGTTTAAAGTTAGCGTGAGGGTTAGTTTTAGGGTTAGGGTTTGGGTAGGGGAAGGGTAAGAGTTAGGGTTAAGGTTAGGGTTAGGGTTAGTTTTAGGTTTAGGATTATGGTTAGGGTAAGGGTAAGGGTTAGGGTTAAGATCAGGGTTAGGGTAAGGGTAAGGGTTAGGGTTAGATTTAGGGTGGAGGTTAGAGTTAGTGTTAGTTTGAGAGTTAGGGTTAGCGTTAGGGTAAGGTTAAGGTTTAGGGTTAGGGTTAGGGTTAGGGTTAAGGTAAGGGTAAGGGTTATTGTTAGGGTTACGGTTAGGTTTAGGGTAAGGGTCAGGGTTAGGTTTAGGGTTAGGGTTAGGGTTATTGTTCAGGTAAGGGTAAGTGTTAGGGTTAGGCTTAGGGTTAGGGTTAGGGTTAGGGTTAGGGTAAGGTTAAGGGTTAGGGTTAGGGTTAGGGTTACGGTTTTGGTTAGGGTTAGGGTTAGGGTTAGTTTTAGGGTTAGGGTTATGGTTAGGGTAAGGGTAAGGGTTAGGGTTAGGATTAGGGTTAGGGTTAAGGTAAGGGTTAGGGTTAGTGTTAGGGTTAAGGTTAGGGTTAGGGTTAGTTTTAGGGTTAGGGTTAGGGTTAGGGTAAGGGTAACGGTTAGGGTTAGGATTAGGGTTAGGGTTAAGGTAAGGGTTAGGGTTAGTGTTAGGGTTAAGGTTAGGGTTAGGGTTACTTTTAGGGTTAGGGTTAGGGTTAGGGTTAGGGTAAGGGTAAGTGTAAGTTTTAGGATTAGGGTTAGTGTTAGGGTAAGGGATAGGGATAGGGTTAGGGTTAGGGTTAGGGTTAGCGTTAGGGTTAGGATTAGGTTTAGGGTTAGGGTAAGGGTAAAGGTAAGGGTTAGGGTTAGGGTTAGGGTTAGGTTTAGTGTTGGGGTTAATGTTAGGGTTAGGGTAAGGGTTAGGGTTCGGGTTAGGGTTAGATTTAGGGTTATGTTTAGGGTTACGGTTAGGGTTAGGTTTAGGGTTATGGTAAGGGTATGTGTTGGGGCTAGGGTTAGGTTTAGGGTTAGCGTTAGGGTAAGGGTAAGGGTTAGGGTTAGGTTAAGGTAAGAGTTAGGGTTAGGGTTAGGTTTAGGCTAAGTGTTAGTGTTAGGGTTAGGGTAGGGTTAGGGTTAGTGTAAGGGTTAGGGTTATGGTAAGGGTAAAGGTTAGGGTTAGGTTAAGGGTTAGGTTTAGGGTTAGGGTTAGGGTTAGGGTTAGGGTAATGGTAAGGGTTAGGGTTAGGATTAGGGTTACTGTTAGGGTAAGGGTTAGGGTTAGGTTTAGGGTTAAGGTTAGGGTTAGGGTTAGTTTTAGGGTTAGGGTTATGGTTAGGGTAAGGGTATGGGTTAGGGTTAGAATTAGGATTAGGATTAGGGTAAGGCTTAGGGTTAAGGTTAGGGTTAGGATTAAGTTTAGGATAAGGTTAGGGTAAGGGTAAGGGTTAGGGTTAGGGTTAGGGTTAGGGTTAGGATTAGGTTTAGGGTAAGGGTTAGGGTTAGGGTTAGGGTACGGGTAAGTTTTAGGGTTAGGGATAGGGTTAGGGTTATGTTTAGGGTAAGGGAAAGGTTTAGGGTGAGGGTTAGGTTTAGATTTGGCGTAATTGTAATTGTTAGGGTTAGGGTTAGGGTTAGAGTAAGTTTTACAGTTAGGGTTAGGATAAGTGTAAGGGTTAGGGTTAGGGTTAGGGTTAGGGGTTAGGGTTAGGGTTAGGATTAGTGTTAGGTTTAGGGTTAGGGTTAGGGTTAGGGTTAGGGTAGGGTAAGGTTTAGGGTTAGGGTTAGGGTTAGGTTTAGGGTTAGGGGTAGGGTAAGTGTAAGGGTTAGGGTTACGGTTAGTGTTAGGGTTATGGTTCGGGTTAGGGTTAGGGTTAGGGTTTGGGTTAGGGTTAGGTTTAGGGTTAGCGAAGGGGTAAGCCTTAGGGTTAGGGTTAGGGTAAGGATAAGGTTTAGGGTTAGGGTTAGGGTAAGTGATAGGGTTAGGGTTAGCATTAAGGTTAGCATTAGGGTTAGGGTTATGGTTAGGGTAAGGGTTTGGGTTAGAGTTTGGGTTAGGGTAAGGGTAAGGGTTAGAGTTAGGGTTAGGGTTTGGGGTTACGGTTAGGGTTAGCTTTAGGGTTAGGTTAAGAGTAAGGGTAAGGGTTAGGGTTAGGGATAGTGTTAGGGTTAGGTTTAGGTTCAGGGTTAAGTTTAGGATAAGGGTAAGGGTAAGGTGTAGGGTTAGGGTTAGGGTTAAGGTTAGGTTTAGGGTTAGGGGAAGGGTAAGGGTTAGGTTAGGGTTAGGGTTAGGTTTAGTATAAGGGTTAGGGTTAGGGTTAGGGTTAGGGTTATTGTTAGGTTTAGGGTTAGGTTTAGGGTAAGGGTTAGGTTTATGGTAAGGGTAAGGGTTAGGGTTAAGTTTAGGGTTAGGGTTAGGGTAAGGGTAAGGGTTACGTTTAGTGTTAAGTTTAGGTTTAGGGTTAGGGTTAGGGTTAGTGTTAGGGAAAGGATAAGGTTTAGGGTTAGGTTTAGGGTAAAGGTAAGGTTTAGGGTTACAGTTAGGTTTAGGTTTAGCTTTAGGGTTAGTGTTAAGGTTAGGGTTAGGGTTAGGTCAAGGGTAAGGGTTAGGGTTAGGTTTAGGGTTAGGGTTAAGGTAAGCGTAAGGGTTAGGGTTAGGGTTAGGGATAGGTTTAGGCTTAGGTTTAGGGTTAGGGTTAGGGTAAGTGTTAGGGTTAGGGTTAAGGATAGGGTTAGGTTTAGGTTTAGGTTTAGGGTAAAGGTAAGGTTTAGGGTTACAGTTAGGTTTAGGTTTAGGTTTAGGTTTAGGGTTAGGGTAAGGGTAAGGGTTAGGGTTAGGGTTAGGGTTACTGTAAGGGTAATGGTTAGGGTTAGGGTTAGGGTTAGGTTTATGGTCAGGGTTGGGGTAAGGGTAAGGGTTAGAGTTAGGGTTAGGGTTAAGGTTAGGGTTAGGTTTAGTCTTAGGGTTAGCGTTAGGCTAAGGGTAAGGGTTAGGTTTAGGGTTAGGGTTAGGGTTAGGGTAAGGGTAAGGGTTAGGTTTTGGTTTAGGGTTAGGTTAGGGGTAGGGTTAGGGTTAGGGTTAGGGTTAGGGTTTGGGTTAGGGTTTAGGCTTAGGGTTAGTGTAAGGGTTAGTGTTAGTGTTAGGATTAGGGTTAGGTTTAGGGTAAGCGTTAGGGTTAGGTTTAGGGTTAGGTTAAGGTTAAGTGTTATGGTTAGGGTTAGGGTTAGGATTAGGGTAAGGTAACGGTTAGGGTTAGGGTTAAGTTTAGGGTTAGGGTTAGGGTTAGTGTAAGGGTAAGTGTTAGGGTTAAGGTTAGGGTTAGGGTTAGTTTTAGGTTTAGGGTTAGGGTTATGGTAAGGGTAAGTGTTAGGGTTAGGATTAGGTTAGGGCTAGGATAAGGGTTAGGGTTAGGGTTAGGGTTAGGATTGGGTTTCAGGTTAGGGTTAGGGTAAGGGTAAGGGTTGTTGTTAGGGTTAGGGTTAGGTTTAGTATTTCAGTTAAGGTTAGGGTTAGGGTAAATGTTAGGGTTAGGGTTAGGTTTAGGGTTAGGTTTAGTGTTAGGGTTAGGGTTGGGGTTAGGGTTAGAGTAAGGGTATGTGTTAGGGTTAGGGTTAGGGTTAGGTGTAGGGTAAGGGTAAGGTTTAGTGTTAGCGTTACGTTAAGGGTAAGGGTTAGGGTTAGGGTTAGGGTTAAGGTAAGGGTAAGGGTTAGGTTTAGGCTTAGGGTTAGGTTTACGGTAAGGGTTAGGCTTAGGTTTATGGTAAGGGTTAGGGTTAGGTTTAGGGTAAGGGTAAGGTTTCTGGTTAGGTTTAGGGTTAGAGTTAGGGTAAGGGTAAGGTTTTGGGTTAGGGTTAGGGTTAGGGTTAGGTTTAGGGTAAGGTTAAGGGTAAGGGTTAGGTTTAGGGTTTGGGTAAGGGTTAGGGTTGGGGTTAGGGTTAGGTTAGGGGTTAGGGTAATTGTAAGTGTTATTTTAGGGTTAGGGTTAGGATAAGTTTAAGGGTTAGGGTTAGGGTTAGGGTTAGGGGTTAGGGTTAGGGTCAGGGGTTAGTAATAGGGTTATGGTTAGGGTTAGGGTAAGGGTTAGGGTTAGGGTTAGGGTTATGGGTAGGGTAGGTTTAGGGTTAGGTTTAGGGTTAGCGTTAGACTAAGGGTTAGGGTTAGGGTAAGTGTTTGTGTTAGGGTTAGGGTTAGTGTTAGATTTAGGTTTAGAGTAAGGGTTACGGTTAGGTTTAGGGTAAGGGTAAGGTTTAGGGTTAGCGTTAGGGTATTGGTAAGGGTTAGGTTTAGGGTTAGTTTTAGGGTTAGGGTGAAGGTTAGGTTTAGGGTACGGGTAAGGGTTAGGGTTAAGGTTAGGGTTAGGTTTAGGGTTAGGGTTAGGGTAAGGTTAAGGTTTAGGGTTAGGATTAGCGTTAGGGTGAGGGTAAGGGTTAGGGTTATGGTTAAGTTTAGGGTTAGGTTTAGGGTAAGGGTAAGGGTTAGGGTTAGGGAGAGGGTTAGGTTTAGTTTTAGGGTAAGGGTAAGGGTTAGGGTTAGGGTTATGGTTAGGGTTTGGGTTAGGGCTTAGGGTTAGGGTTAGGGTTAGGGTTAGGTAAGGGTTAGGGTTAGGGGTTAGGGTTAGTGTTAGGGTTGGGTTAAGGGTTAGGGTTAGGGTTAGGCTTAGGATAAGGTTTAGGGTTAGGGTTAGCGTAAGTTTTAATGTTAGGGTTAGGGTTAGGGTTAGGGGTTAGGGTTACGGGTAGGGTTAGGGTTTAGGGTTAGGGTTAGGGTTAGGGTAGGGTAAGGGTTAGGGTTAGGGGTTGGGGTTAGTGTTAGGGTTAGTTTAAGGGTTAGGGTTAGGGTTAGGGATAGGATAATGTTTAGGGTTAGGTTTAGGGTTAGGGTAAGAGTAATTGTTAGTGTTAGTGTTAGTGTTAGGGTTAGGGTTGTTGTTAGGGTTAAGATTAGGGTTAAGCTTAGGATAAGGGTAAGGGTTAGGGTTAGGTATAGGGTTAGGTTTAGGGTAAGGGTAAGAGTTAGGGTTAGGGTTAGGTTTAGATTTAGGGTTAGGGTTAGGGTTAGTGTAAGTGTAAGGGTTAGGTTTAAGTTTAGGGTTAGGTTTAGGTTTACGTTTAGGGTTAGGGTTAGTGTAAGGGAAAGGGTTAGGTTTAGGATTAGGGTAGGGGTTAGGGTAAGGTTTAGGGTTAGGGTCAGGGTTAGGTTTAGAATTAGGGTTAGGGTTACGGTAAGGGTAAGGATTAGGTTTAGGTTTAGGGTTAGGGTTAGGGTAAGGGTAAGGGTTATGATTAGCGATTGGGTTAGGGTAAGGGTTAGGGTTAGGGTCATGGTTAGAGTTAGGTTTAGGGTTAGGATAATGATAAGGGTTAGGGTTAGGGTTAGGGTTAGGGTTCGGGTAAGAGTTAGGGTTAGGGGTTAGGCTTAGGGTTATTGTAAGTGTTAGGGATAGTGTTAGTGTTAGGGTTAGGGTTAGGTTTAGGGTTATGGTTAGGGTTAGTGTAATGGTAAGGGTTAGGGTTAAGGTTAGGGTTAGGGTTAGTGTTAGGTTTAGGGTTAGTGTTAGTGTTAGTGTAAGGGAAAGGGTTAGGGTTATGATTAGGGTAGGGGTTAGGGTAAGGGTTAGGGTTAGGGTTAGGGTTAGTTTTAGGGTTAGGGTTATGGTAAGGGTAAGGGTTAGGTTTAGGGTTAGTGTTAGGGTTCGGGTAAGGGTAAGGGTTAGCATTAGGGTTAGGGTTATGGTAAGGGTTAGGGTTAGGGTTAGGGTTAGAGTTAGGGTTAGGGTTAGGTTAAGGGTGTGGTTTAGGGTTAGGGTTATGGTTAGAGATAGGGTTACGGTTAGGGTAAGTGTTAGGGTTAGGGTTAGGGTTAGAGTTAAGGTTAGGGTTAGGGTTAGTTTTAGGGTTAGGGTAAGGGTAAGGGTTAGGGTTAGGGTTAGGATTAGGAATAGGATAGGGTTAGGGTAAGGGTTAGGGTTAGGTTTAGGGTTAAGGTTAGGTTTAGTTTTAGGGTTAGGGTAAGGGTAAGGGTTTGGGTTAGGGTTAGGGTTATGTTTAGTGTTTGGGTTAAGGTTAGGGTTAGGGTAAGGGTTAGGGATAGGTTTAGGGTTAGGTTTAGAGTTAGCGTTAGAGTTAGGGTTAGGGTTAGGGTAACGGTATGTGTTATGGTTAGAGTTAGGGTTAGGGTTAGGGTTAGGGGAAGGGTAAGGGTTAGGGTTAGGTTTAGGTTAAGGGTTAGGGTTAGGTTTAGGGTAAGGATAAGGTTTAGGGTTAGCGTTAGGGTAATGGTAAGGGTTAGGGTTAGGGTTAGCGTTAGGTTTAGGGTTAGGGTTAGGGTTAGGGTTAGGGGAAAGGTAAGGGTAAGGTTAAGGTTAGGGTTAGGGTTAGGTTTAGGGTTAGGTTTGGGTTAGGATAAGGGTGAGGGTTAGGGTTAGGATTAGGTTTAGGGTTAGGGTAAGGGTTAGGTTTAGAGTTAGGGTTAGGTTTAGGGTTAGTGTTAGGGTAAGGGTAAGGGTTAGGGTTAGGGTTATGGTTAGGTTTAGTGTTGGGGTTAAGGTTAGGTTTAGGGTAAGGTTTAGGGTTAGGGTTATGGTTAGGTTTAGTGTGAGGTTAGGGTTAGGGTTAGGGTTAGGGTAAGGGTATGTGTTTGGGTTAGGGTTAGGTTAAGGGTTAGGGTTGGCGTTAGGGTTAGGCTAAGGGTTAGGGTTAGGTTTAGGGTTAAGTTAAGGGTAAGGTTTAGGGTTAGGTTTAGTGGTAGGGTTATGGGTTAAGTTTGGTTTTAGGGTTAGGGTTAGTGTAAGGGTAAGGGATAGGGTTAGGGTTAAGATTAGGATTAAGGTTAGGGTTAGGTTTAGGGTTAGGGTAAGGGTTAGGTTTAGGGTTAGGGGTAGGTATAGGGTTAGTTTTAGGGTTAGGGTAAGGGTTAGAATTAGGGTAAGGGTTAGGGTTAGGGTTAGTGTTAAGGTTAGGTTTAGGGTTAGGGTAAGGGTAAGGGTTAGGGTGAGGTTTAGGGTTAGGGTAAGGCTTAGGGTTAGGGTTAGGGTTAGGGTAGGGATTAGGGTAACTGTAAGTGTTAGGGGTAGGGTTAGGGTTAGGATAAGGTTAATGGTTAGGGTTAGGGTAAGGGTTAGAGTTAGGTTTAGGGTAAGGGTTAGGGTTAAGGTTAGGTTTAGTGTTGGGTTTAAGGTTAGGGTTAGGGTAAGGTTTAGGGTTAGGTTTAGGGTTAGGGTAAGGATTAGTGTAAGGGTAAGGGTTAGGGTTAAGGTTAGGGTTAGGATTAGGTTTAGGGTTAGGGTAAGGTTTAGGGTAAGGGTAAGGGTTAGGTTTACGTTTAGGTTTAGGGTAAGGGTAAGGGTTAGGGTTAGCGTTGGGGTTAGGGTAAGGGTTAGGGTTAGGGTTGGGTTCAAGGTTAGGGTTAGGGTTTAGGCTTAGGGTTAGTGTAAGGGTTAGGGTTAGTGTTAGGATTAGGGTTAGGATTAGGGTAAGCGTTAGGGTTAGGTTTAGGGTTAGGTTAAGGGTAAGTGTTATGGTTAGGGTTAGGGTTAGGGTTAGGGTAAGGTAACAGTTAGGGTTAGGGTTAGGTTTAGGTTTAGGGTTAGGGTTAGTTTAAGGGTAAGTGTTAGGGTTAAGGTTAGGGTTAGGGTTAGTTTTAGGTTTAGGGTTAGGGTTATGGTAAGGGTAAATGTTAGGGTTAGGATTAGGTTAGGGTTAGGATAAGGGTTAGTGTTAGCGTTAGAGTTAGGATTGGGTTCAGGTTAGGGTTAGGGTAAGGGTAAGTGTTGTTGTTAGGGTTAGGGTTAGGTTTAGTATTTCAGTTAAGGTTAGGGTTAGGGTAAGGGTTAGGGTTAGGGTTAGGGTTAGGTTTAGGGCTAGGTTTAGTGTTACGGTTAGGGTTGGGGTTAGGGTTAGAATAAGCTTATGTGTTAGGGTAAGGGTTAGGGTTAGGTTTAGGGTAAGGGTAAGGTTTAGGGTTAGCGTTACGTTAAGGGTAAGGGTTAGGGTTAGGGTTAGGGTTAAGGTAAGGGTAAGGGTAAGGGTTAGGGTTAGGCTTAGGGTTAGGTTTACGGTAAGGGTTAGGGTTAGGTTTAGGGTTAGGTTTACTGTAAGGGTTAGGGTTAGGTTTAGGGTAAGGGTAAGGTTTCTGGTTAGGTTTAGGGTTAGAGTTAGGGTAAGGGTAAGGGTTAGGGTTAGGGTTAGGGTTAGTTTTAGGTTCAGGGTAAGGGTAAGGCTAAGGGTTAGGTTTAGGTTTTGGGTAAGGGTTAGGGTTGGAGTTAGGGTTAGGTTAAGGGTTAGGGTAATTGTAAGTGTTATTTTAGGGTTAGGGTTAGGATAAGTTTAAGGGTTAGGTTTAGGGTTAGGGTTAGGGGTTGGAATTAGGGTCAGGGGTTAGTAATAGGATTAGGGTTAGGTTTAGGGTAAGGGTTAGGTTTAGGGTTAGGGTTATGGGTAGGGTTAGGTTTAGTGTTAGGTTTAGGGTTAGCGTTAGACTTAGGGTTAGGGTTAGGGTAAGGGTATGTGTTAGGGTTAGGGTTAGGGTTAGGTTTAGGTTTAGAGTAAGGGTTAGGGTTAGGTTTAGGGTAAGGGTAAGGTTTAGGGTTAACGTTAGGGTATTGGTAAGGGTTAGGTTTAGGGTTAGTTTTAGGGTTAGGGTGAGGGGTAGGCTTAGGGTAAGGGTAAGGGTTAGGGTTAAGGTTAGGGTTAGGTTTAGGGTTAGGGTTAAGGTTAGGGTAAGTTTAAGGTTTAGGGTTAGGATTAGCGTTAGGGTTAGGCTAAGGGTTAGGGTTAGGGTTAAGTTTAGGATTAGGGTTAGGGTAAGGGTAAGGGTTAGGTTTAGGGTTAGGTTTAGTGTTTGGGTTAAAGTTAGGGTTAGGGTAAGGGTTAGGGTTAGGTTTAGGTTTAGGGTTAGGTTAGGGTTAGGGTTAGGCTTAGGGTTAGGGTAAGGGTATGTGTTAGGGTTAGGGTTAGGGTTAGGGTTATGTTTAGCGTTAGGCTTAGGCTAAGTGTTCGAGTTAGGTTTAGGGTTAAGGTAACGGTAAAGGTTAGGGTTAGGGTTAGGGTTAGGATTAGGGTAAGGCTTAGGGTTAGGTTTAGGGTAAGGGTTAGGTTTAGGGTTAGAGTTAGGGTTAGGGTTAGGTTAAGGATAAGGGTTAGAGTTAGGGAGAGGGTTAGGTTTAGTTTTAGAGTAAGGGTAATGGTTAGGGTTAGGTTTATGGTTAGGGTTCGGGTTAGGGCTTAGGGTTAGGGTTAGGGTTAGGGTTACGGTTAGGTAAGGGTTAGGGTTAGGGGTAGGGTTAGTGTTAGGGTTGGGTAAAGGGTTAGGGATAGGGTTAGGGTTAGGATAATGGTTAGGCTTAGGGTAAGTGTTAGTGTTAGGGTTAGGGTTAGGGTTAGGGTAAACGTTAGGTTTAGGGTTAGTGTTAGGGGTTAGTGTTACGGTTAGGGTTAGGGGTTAGGTTTAGTGTTAGGGTAGGGTAAGGGTTAGGGTTAGGCATTAGGGTTAGTGTTAGGGTTAGGTTAAGTGTTAGGGTTAGGGTTAGGGTTAGGGTTAAGATAAGGGTTAGGGTTAGGGTTAGGTTAAGAGTAAGTGTTAGTGTTAGTGTTAGGGTTAGGGTTAGGGTTAGGGTTAGGGTTAAGATTAGGGTTAAGTTTAGGATAAGGGTAAGGTGTAGGGTTAGTTATAGGGTTAGGTTTAGGTAAGGTTGAGATTTAGGGTTAGTGTTAGGGTTAGGGTTAGATTTAGGGTTAGGTTTAGGGTTAGGGTTAGTGTAAGGGTAAGGGTTAGGGTTAAGGTTAGGGTTAGGGTTAGGTTTACGTTTAGGGTTAGGGTTAGGGTAAGCGTAAATGTTAGGTTTAGGATTAGAGTAGGGGTTAGGGTAAGGTTTAGGGTTAGAGTCAGGGTTAGGTTTAGAATTATGGTGAGGGTTAGGGTAAGGGTAAGGTTTAGGTTTAGGTTTAGGGTTAGGGTTAGGGTAAGGGTAAGGGTTAGGGTTAGCGTTAGTGTTAGGGTAAGGGTTAGGGTTAGGGTCAGGGTTAGAGTTAGTTTTAGGGTTAGGTTAATGGTAAGGGTTAGGGTTAGGGTTAGGGTTAGGGTTAGGTAAGAGTTAGGGTTAGGGTTAGGCTTAGGGTTAGTGTACGGGTTAGGGTTAGTGTTAGGGTTAGGGTTAGGGTTAGGTAAGCGTTAGGGTTAGGGTTCGGGTTAGGTTAAGGGTAAGTGTTATGGATAGGGTTAGGGTTAGGGTTAGGTAAGGTTAAAGGTTAGGGTTAGGGTTAGGTTTAGCGTTAGGGTTAGAGTTAGGGTTATGGTAAGGGTAAGGGTTAGGGTTAAGGTTATGGTTAGGGTTAGTTTTATGGTTAGGTTTAGGGTTATGGTAAGGGTAAGTATTAGGGTTAGGATTAGGTTAGGGTTAGGGTAAGGGTTAGGGTTAGATTTAGGGTTAGGGTTAGGTTTCAGGTTAGCGTTAGGGTAAGGGTGAGGGTTGGGGTTAGGGTTAGGGTTAGGCTTAGTGTTTCGGTTAAGTTTAAGGATAGGGTAAGGGTTAGGGTTAGGGTTAGGTTTAGGGTTAGGTTTAGGATTACGGTTAGGGTTAGGGTTAGGGTTAGGGTAAGGGTATGTGTTAGCGTTATGGTTAGGGTTAGGTTTAGGGTAAGGGTAAGGTTTAGGGTTAGCGTTAGGGTAAGTGTAAGAGTTAGGGTTAGGGTTAGGGTTAAGGTAATGGTAAGGGTTAGGGTTGGGGTTAGGGTTAGGTTTACGGTAAGGGTTAGGGTTAGGGTTAGGGTAAGAGTAAGTGTTAGTGTTACTGTTAGGGTTAGGGTTAGGGTTAGGGTTAAGATTAGGTTTAAGTTTAGGATAAGGGTAAGGTGTAGGGTTAGGTATAGGGTTAGGTTTAGGGTAAGGTTGAGATTTAGGGTTAGTGTTAGGGTTAGGGTTAGGTTTAGGGTTAGGTTTAGGGTTAGGGTTAGTGTAAGGGTAAGGGTTAGGGTTAAGGTTAGGGTTAGGGTTAGGTTTCCGTTTAGGGTTAGGGTTAGGGTAAGGGTAAAGGTTAGGTTTAGGATTAGAGTAGGGGTTAGGGTAAGGTTTAGGGTTAGAGTCAGTGTTAGGTTTAGAATTAGGGTTAGGGTTAGGGTAAGGGTAAGGTTTAGGTTTAGGTTTAGGGTTAGGGTTAGGGTAAGTGTAAGGGTAGGGTTAGCGTTAGTTTTAGGGTAAGGGTTAGGGTTAGGGTCAGGGTTAGAGTTAGTTTTAGGGTTAGGTTAATGGTAAGGGTTAGGGTTAGGGTTAGGGTTAGGGTTAGGTAAGAGTTAGGGTTAGGGTTAGGCTTAGGGTTAGTGTAAGGGTTAGGGTTATTGTTAGGGTTAGGGTTAGGGTTAGGTAAGCGTTAGGGTTAGGGTTCGGGTTAGGTTAAGGGTAAGTTTTATGGATAGGGTTAGGGTTAGGGTTAGGTAAGGTTAAAGGTTAGGGTTAGGGTTAGGTTTAGCGTTAGGGTTAGAGTTAGGGTTATGGTAAGGGTAAGGGTTAGGGTTAAGGTTAGGGTTAGGGTTAGTTTTAGGGTTAGGTTTAGGGTTATGGTAAGGGTAAGGATTAGGGTTAGGATTAGGTTAGGGTTAGGGTAAGGGTTAGGGTTAGATTTAGGGTTAGGGTTAGGTTTCAGGTTAGCGTTAGGGTAAGTGTCAGGGTTGGGGTTAGGGTTAGGGTTAGGTTTAGTGTTTCGGTTAAGTTTAAGGATAGGGTAAGGGTTAGGGTTAGGGTTAGGTTTAGGGTTAGGTTTAGGATTATGTTAGGGTTAGGGTTAGGGTTAGGGTAAGGGTATGTGTTAGGGTTAGGGTTAGGGTTAGGTTTAGGGTAAGGGTAAGGTTTAGGGTTAGCGTTAGGGTAAGTGTAAGAGTTAGGGTTAGGGTTAGGGTTAAGGTAATGGTAAGGGTTAGGGTTGGGGTTAGGGTTAGGTTTACGGTAATGGTTAGGGTTAGATTTAGTGTAAGGGTAAGGTTTAGGTTTAGGTTTAGGGTTAGGGTTAGGGTAAGGGTAAGGGTTAGGGTTAGGGTAAGGGTTAGGGTTAGGTTTATGGTTAGGGTAAGGGTTAGGTTTGGGGTTAGGGTGAGTTTAGGTGTTAGCGTAATTGTAAGTGTTATTTTAGGGTTAGGGTTAGGATAAGGTTAAGGGTTAGGGTTAGGGTTAGGGTTAGGGGTTAGGGTTAGGATTAGGGGTTAGGGTTAGGGTTAGTGTTAGGGTAACGGTTAGGGTTAGGGTTAGGGTTAGGGTTAGGTTTATGGTTAGGTTTAGGGTTAGCCTTAGAGTTAGGGTTAGTGTTTGGGTAAGGGTATGTGTTAGGGTTAGGGTTAGGGTTAGGTTTAGGGTATGGGTTAGGCTTGGTTTTAGGGTAAGGGTAAGGTTTAGGGTTAGCGTTAGGGTAAGGGTAAGGGTTAGGGTTAGGGTGAGGTTTAGGGTTAGGGTTAGGGTTAGGGTAAGTGTTAGGGTTAAGGTTAAGGTTAGGGTTAGGTTTAGGGTTACGGTTAGGGTTAGGGTAAGATTAAGGTTTAGAGTTAGGATTAGGGTTAGGGTTAGGGTAAGGGTTAGGGTTAGGGTTAGCTTTAGGGTTAGGCTTAGAGTAAGGGTAAGGATTAGGATTAAGGTTAGGGTAAGGTTTAGTGTTGGGGTTAAGGTTATTGTTAGGTTAAGGGTTAGGGTTAGGGTTAGGGTGAGGTTTAGGGTTAGGTTAGGGCTAGGGTTAGGGTTAGGGTAAGGGTATGTGGAAGGGTTAGGGTTAGGGTTAGGGTTAGGGTTAGCGTTAGGGTTAGGCTAAGTGTTAGGGTTAGGTTAAGGGTTAAGGTAAGGTTAATTGTTAGGGTAAGGATTAGGGTAGGTGTTAGTGTAAGTGTTAGGGTTAGGTATAGGGTTAGGTTTAGAGTTAGGGTTAGGGTTAGGGTAAGGGTAAGGGTTAGGTTTAGGTTTAGGGTTAGGGTTAGTTTAAGGTTAAGGGTTAGGATTAGCATTAGGGTTAGGGTAAGGGTTAGGGTTAGGGTTAGGGTCAGGGTTAGAGTTAGGTTTAGGGTTAGGTTAATGGTAAGGTTTAAGGTTAGGGTTAGGGTTCGGGTTAGGGTAAGGATTAGGGTTAGGGATTAGGCTTAGGGTTACTGTAAGGATTAGGGTTAGTGTTAGGATTAGGGTTAGGGTTAGGTTTAGGGTTAGTGTTAGGGTTAGGTTAAGGGTTAGCGTTAGGGTTAGGGTTGGGGTTAGGATAAGGGTTAGGGTTAGGGTTAGGCTTAGGGTAAGAGTAAGTGATAGTGTTAGCGTTAGGGTTAGGGTTAGGTTTAGGGTTTGGCTTAAGGTTAAGTTTAGGTTTAGGGTAAGGGTAAGGGTTAGGGTTAGGGTTAGGGTTAGGGGTTATGGTTAGGGTTAGGATTAGGGTTAGGGTTAGGGTAAGGGTAAGGGATAGGTTTAGTGATAGGGTTAGGGTTAAGGTTGGGTTTAGGGTTATGGTTACTGTAAGGGTAAGGGTTAGGGTTAGGGTTAAGATTAGTGTTAAGGTTAGGGTTAGGTTTAGGGTTAGGGTAAGGGTTAGGTTTAGGGTTAGGGTTAGGTATATGGTTAGGGTTAGAGTTAGGGTTAGTGTAAGGGTTAGGGTTAGGGTTAGTTTTAGAGTTAGGGTAAGGGTTAGGGTTAGAGTTAAGGGTAGTTTTACGGTTAGGATAAGGGTAAGGGTTAGGGTTAGGTTTAGGGTTAAGATAAGACTTAGGGTTAGGGTTAGGGTTAGGGTAGGGGTTAGGGTAAGAGTAAGTGTTAGGGTTAGGGTTAGGGTTAGGATAAGGGTAAGTGTTAGGGTTAGGGCAAAGGTTAGAGTTAGGGTTAGGGTTAGGATTAGGGTTAGGGTTAGGGTAAGGGTAAGGGATAGGTTTAGTGATAGGGTTAGGGTTAAGGTTGGGTTTAGGGTTATGGTTACTGTAAGGGTAAGGGTTAGGGTTAGGGTTAAGATTAGTGTTAAGGTTAGGGTTAGGTTTAGGGTTAGGGTAAGGGTTAGGTTTAGGGTTAGGGTTAGGTATATGGTTAGGGGTAGGGTTAGGGTTAGTGTAAGGGTTAGGGTTAGGGTTAGGTTTAGAGTTAGGGTAAGGGTTAGGGTTAGAGTTAAGGGTAGTTTTACGGTTAGGATAAGGGTAAGGGTTAGGGTTAGGTTTAGGGTTAGGATAAGCCTTAGGGTTAGGGTTAGGGTTAGGGTAGGGCTTAGGGTAAGAGTAAGTGTTAGGGTTAGGGTTATGTTTAGGATAAGGGTAAGGGTTAGGGTTAGGGAAAGGGTTAGAGTTAGGGTTAGGGTAAGGGTTAAAGTTAGGGTTAGGGTTAGGTTTAGTGTTGGGTTTAAGTTTAGGTTTAGAGTAAGGTTTAGGGTTAGCGTTAGGGTTAGGTTTAGGGTTAGGTTTAGGTTTAGGTTAGGGTTTGTGTTAGGGTTAGGGGAAGGGTATGTGTTAGGGTTAGGGTTAGGGGTTAGGGGTTAGGGTTAGGGTTAGGCATAGGGTTAGGGGTTAGGGTTAGGGTTAGAGTTAGGGTTAGGGTAAGGGTTAGGGTTACGGTTAGGGAAAGTATAAGGGTTAGGGTTAAGGTTAGGTTTAGGGTTAGGGTTAGTGTTAAGATTAGGATTACGGTTAGGATAAGCGTAAGGGTTAGGTTTAGGTATTGGTTTAGTTTTAGGGTAAGGGTGAGGGTTAGGGTTAGGGTTAGGGTGAGGTTGAGGGTTAGGTTTAGGATTAATGTAAGGGTAAGGGTTACGGTTAAGTTTAGGGTTAGGATTAGGTTTAGGGTTAGGGTTAGGGTTAGGCTAAGGGAAAGGGTTAGGTTTAGGATTAGGATAAGTGTTAGGGTAAGGGTTAGGGTTAGGGTTAGGTTTAGAGTTAGGATTAGGGTTAGGGTAAGGGTAAGGGTTAGGTTTAGGGTTAGGTTTAGGGTAAGGGTAAGGGTTAGGGTTAGCGTTAGGGTTAGGGTAAGGGTTAGGGTTAGGGTTAGGGTCAGGGTTAGAGTTAGGTTTAGGGTTAGGTTAATGGTAAGGGTTAGGTTTAGGATTAGGGTTAGGATAAGGGTTAGGGTTAGGGGTTAGGCTTATGGTTAGTGTAAGGATTAGGGTTAGTGTTAGGATTAGGGTTAGGGTTAGGGTAAGCGTTAGGCTTAGGTTTAGGGTTAGGTTAAGGGTAATTTTTATGGTTAGGGTTAGGGTTAGGGTTAGGGTAAGAGTAAGGGTTAGGGTTAAGGTTAGGGTTAGGGTTAGGTTTAGGGTTAGGGTTAGGGTTAGGTTAATGTTAAGGGTTAGGGTTAGCATTAGGGTTAGGGTTAGGGTTAGGGTTAGGTTTAGGTTTAGGGTTAGGGTTAGGTAAAGGGTAAGGGTTAAGGTTAGAGTTAGGATTAGGTTTACTGTTGAGGTTAAGGTTAGGGTTAGGGTAAGGGTTAGGTTATGGTTAGGGTTAGGTTTAGGGTTAGGTTAGGGTTAGGGAAAGGGTTAGGGTTAGAGTAAGTGTATGTGTTAATGTTAGGGTTAGGGTTAGGTTTGGCGTTAGGGTTAGGCTAATTGTTAGGTTTAAGTTTAGGGTTAAGGTAAGGGTAAGGGTTAGGGTGAGTGTTAGGGTTAGGTTTAGTGTAGGGTTCAGGGTTGGGTTTAGGATAAGGGTTATGCTTAGGGTTAGCGTTAGGGTTAGGGTTAGGTTAAGGTTAAGGGTTAGGTTTAGGGAGAGGGTTAGGTTTAGGGTTAGGGTGAGGGTAAGGGTTATTGTTAGGGTTATGGTTAGGGTTAGGGTTAGGGTTAGGGGTTAGGTTTAGGGTTAGGTTAAGGGTTAGGTAAGGGTTAGGGCTAGGGGTTTGGGTTGGTGTTAGTGTTGAGTTAATGGTTAGGGTTAGGGTTAGGATTAGGATAAAGGTTAGGGTTAGGGTTAGGGTAAGTGTTAGTGTTAGTGTTAGGGTTAGGGTTAGGGTTAGGGTTAGTGTAAGGGTTAGGGATAGGTTTGGGGTAGGGGTTAGTGTTAGGGCTTAGGGTTAGGGTTAGGGTTAGGTAAGAGTTAGGGTTAGGGGTTAGGATTAGTGTTAGGCTTAGGTTAAGTTTTAGGGTTAGGGTGAGGGTTAGGGTTAGTGTTAGGGGTTAGGGTTAGGGTTAGGGTTCTGGCTTAGGGTTAAGGTTAGGGTTAGGGTTAAGTAAGGGTTAGGCATAGGGGTTTTCGTTAGTGTTAGGGTTAGGTGAAGGGATAGGGTTAGGGTTAGATTTAGGGTTAGGATAAGGGTTAGCGTTAGGGTTAAGGTTAGGGTTACAGTAAGGGTAAGTTTTAGTGTTAGGGTTAGGGTTAGGTTTAGGCTAAGGGTTAGGGTTAGGGTTAGGGTTAGGTTTAGGGTTTGGGTTAAGGTTAAGTTTAGGGTTAGGGTACGGGTAAGGGTTAGGGTAAGGGTTAGGGTTAGGGGTTATGGTTAGGGTTAGGATTAGGGTTTCGGTTAGGGTATGGTTAAGGGATAGGTTTAGTGATAGGGTTAGGGTTAACGTTGGGTTTAGGGTTAGGGTTAGTGTAAGGGTAAGGATTAGGGTTAGGGTTAAGATTAGGGTTATGGTTAGGGTTAGGTTTAGGGTTAGGGTAAGGGTTAGATTTAGGGTTAGGTTAGGTATAGGGTTAGGGTTAGGGTTAGGGTTAGGGTAAGAGTTAGGGTTAGGGTTAGGGTTAGAGTTAGGTTAAGGGTTAGGGTTAGAGTTAGGCTTAGTTTTAGGGTTAGCGTAAGGGAAAGGGTTAGGGTTAGGTTTAGGGTTAGGATAAGGCTTAGGGCTAGGGTTATGGTTAGGGTAGGGGTTAGGGTAAGAGTAAGTGTTAGGGTTAGGATTAGGGTTAGGATAAGGTTAAGGGTTAGGGTTAGGGTAAAGGTTATAGTTAGGGTTAGGGTAAGGGTTAAAGTTAGCGTTAGGGTTAGGTTTAGTGTTGAGTTTAAGTTTAGGTTTAGGGTAAGGTTTAGGGTTAGCGTTAGGGTTAGGTTTAGAGTTAGGTTAGGGTTTGTGTTAGGGTTAGGGTAAGGGTATGTGTTAGGGTTATGGTTAGGGTTAGGTTTAGGTGTTAATGGTTAGGGTTAGGGTTAGGGGTAGAGTTAGGGGTTAGAGTTAGGGTTAGGGTTAGGTTTAGGGTAAGGGTTAGGGTTACGGTTAGTGAAAGGATCAGGGTTAGGGATAAGGTTAGGTTTAGGGTTAGGGTCAGTGTTAAGATTAGGGTTACGGTTAGGATAAGGGTAAGGTTTAGGGTTAGGTATTGGTTTAGGGATAGGGTAAGGGTGAGGGTTAGCGTTAGGTTTAGGGTTAGGGTTAGGTTTAGGGTTAGGGTTAGGGTTAGTTTAAGGGTAAGGGTTACGGTTAAGTTTAAGGTTAGGATTAAGTTTAATGTTAGGGTTAGGGTTAGGGTAAGGGTAAGGGTTAGGTTTAGGATTAGGATAAGGGTTAGGGTAAGGGTTAGGGTTAGGTTTAGGGTTAGGTTTAGAGTTAGGGTTAGGGTTAGGGTAAGGGTAAGGGTTGGGTTTAAGGTTCGGTTTAGGGTAAGGGTAAGGGTTAGGGTTAGCGTTAGGGTTAGGGTAAGGGTTAGGGTTAGGGTTAGGGTCAGGGTTAGAGTTATGTTTATGGTTAGGTTAATGGTAAGGGTTAGGGTTAGTGTTAGGGTAAGGGTTAGGGTTAGGGGTAAGGCTTAGGGTTAGTGTACTGGTTAGGGTTAGTGTTAGGATTAGGGTTAGAGTTAGGGGTTAGGGTTACGGTTAGGGTTAGGGGTTAGGGTTAAGGTTAGGGTAGGGTAAGGGTTAGGGTTAGGGGTTAGGTTTAGTGTTAGTGTTAGGTTAAGGGTTAGGGTTAGGGTTACGGTTAGGGTTAGGTTTAGGGTTAGGGTAAGAGTAAGTGTTAGTGGTAGGGTTAGGGTTAGGGTTAGGGTTAACATTAGGGTTAAGGTTAGGATAAGGGTAAGGGTTAGGGTTAGGTATAAGGTTAGGTTTAGGGTAAGGGTGATAGTTCGGGTTCGGGTTAGGGTTAGGTTTAGGGTTAGGTTTAGGGTTAGTGTTAGTGTAAGGGTAAGGGTTAGGGTTAAGGTTGGGGTTAGGTTTAGATTTTCGTTTAGGGTTAGGGATAGGGTAAGTGTAAGGGTTAGGGTTAGCATTAGGGTTAGGGTTAAGGTTATGGTTAGGGTTAGATTTTCGTTTAGGGTTAGGGATAGGGTAAGGGTAAGGGTTAGGGTTAGCATTAGGGTTAGGGTAAGGGTTAGGGTTAGGGTCATGGTTAGAGTTAGGTTTAGCGTTAGGTTAATGGTAAGGGTTAGGGTTAGGGTTAGGGGTTAGGCTTAGGGTTAGTGTAAGGATTAGGGTTAGTGTTAGTGTTAGGGTTAGGGTTATAGTAAGCGTTAGGGTTAGGGTTAGGGTTAGGTTAAGGGTAAGCGTTATGGTTAGGGTTAGGGTTAGGGTAACGTTTAGGGTTAGGGTTAGGTTTAGGGTTAGGGTTAGGGTTAGGGTTAGGGTAAGGGTAAGGGTTAGAGTTAAGGTTAGGGTTAGGGTTAGGGTTAGGTTAAGGGTAAGCGTTATGGTTAGGGTTAGGGTTAGGGTAACGGTTAGGGTTAGGGTTAGGTTTAGGGTTAGGGTTAGGGTTAGGGTTAGGATAAGGGTAAGGGTTAGGGTTAAGGTTAGGGTTAGGGTTAGTTTTAGGGTTAGGGTTAGGGTTATGGTAAGGGTAAGGATTAGGGTTAGGATTAGGTTAGGTTTAGGGTAAGGGTTAGGGTTAGGTTTAGGGTTAGGTTTAGGTTTCAGGTTAGGGTTAGGGTAAGGTTAAGGGTTGGGGTTAGGGTTAGGGTTAGAGTTAGGGTAAGGGTTAGGTTTAGGGTAAGGGTTAGGTTAGGCTTAGTGTTAGGGTTAGGTTTAGGGTTAGGGTAAGGGTAAGGGTTAAGGTTAGGGTAGGGTTTCGTGTAAGGGTAAGTTTTATGGTTATGGTTAGGGGTAGGATAAGGGTAAGGGTTAGGGTTAGGGTAAGGGTTAGAGTTAGGGTTAGGGTTAGGTTTAGGTTTAGGGTAAGTGTAAGGTTTAGGGTTAGCGTTAGGTTAAGGGTAATGGTTAGGGTTAGGGTTAGGTTTAGGGTAATGATTAGGTTTACGGTAATAGTTAGGGTTAGGTTTAGGGTAAGGTTAAGGTTTCTGGTTAGGTTTAGGGTTAGAGTAAGGATAAGAGTAAGGGTTAGGGTTAGGTTTAGTGTTAGGTTTAGGGTTAGGGTAAGGGTAAGGGTTAGGTTTAGAGTTTGAGTAAAGGTTAGGGTTGGGGTTATTGTTAGGTTAGGGGTTAGCGTTAGGGTTAGGGTTCGGGGTTACGGTAAGGGTTAGGGTTAGGGTTTTGGTTATGGTTATGGTTAGGTTTAGGGTTAGGTTTAGGATTAGCGTTAGAGTTAGGGTTAGGGTTAGGGTAAGGGTATGTGTTAGGGTTAGGTTTAGGTTTAGGGTTAGGGTTAGGGTTAGGGTTAGGGTTAGCCTTAGGGTTAGGGTAAGGGTTAGGGTTAGGTTTTGGATTAGAGTTAGGTTTAGGGTTAGGTTAATGGTAAGGGTTAGGGTTAGGGTTAGGGTTAGGATTAGGCCAAGGGTTAGGGTTAGGGTTAGGTTTAGGGGTTAGGCTTAGGGTTAGTGTAAGGGTTAGGGTTAGTGTTAGGGTTAGCGTTAGGTTTAGGGTAAGCGTTAGGGTTAGGGTTAGGGTTAGGTTAAGGGTAAGTGTTATGGTTAGGGTTAGGGTTAGGCTAAGGTTACCGGTTAGGGTTATGGTTAGGTTTAGGGTTAGGGTTAGGGTTAGGTTTAGGGTAAGGGTAAGGGTTAGGGTTAAGTATATGGTTAGTGTTAGGGTTAGGGTTAGGGTAAGGGTTAGGGTTAGGGTTAGGGTCAGGGTTAGAGTTAGGTTTAGGGTTAGGTTAATGGTAAGGTTTAGGGTTAGTGTTAGGGTTAGGGTAAGTGTTAGGGTTAGGGGTAGGGATTAGGCTTAGGGTTAGTGTAAGGGTTAGGGTTAGTGTTAGGATTAGGGTTAGGGTTAGGGTAAGCGTTAGGTTTAGGTTTAGGGTTAGGTTAAGCATAAGTGTTATGATTATGGTTAGGGTTAGGGTAAGGGTAACGGTTAGGGTTAGGGTTAGGTTTAGGGTTAGGGTCGGGTTAGTGTAAGGGTAAGGGTTAGGGTTAAGGTTACGGTTAGCATTAGTTTTAGGTTTAGTGTTAGGGTTATGGTAAGGGTAAGGGTTAGGGTTAGGATTAGGTTAGGGTTAGGGTAAGGGTTAGGGTTAGGGTTAGGGTTGGATTTCAGGTTAAGGTTAGGGTAAGGGTCTGTTTGGGGTTAGGGTTAGGGTTAGGTTTACAATTTAGGTTAAGGTTAGGGTTAGGGTAAGTGTTAGGGTTAGGGTTAGGGTTAGGTTTAGGGTTAGGTTTAGTGTTACGGTTAGGGTTGGGGTTAGGGTTAGAGTAAGGGTATGTGTTAGGGTTAGGTTTAGGGTTAGATTTAGGGTAAGGGTAAGGTTTAGGGTTAGCGTTAGGTTAAGGGTAAGGATTAGCGTTAGGGTTAGGGTTAAGGTAAGGGCAAGGGTTAGGGTTAGGGTTAGGTTTATGGTAAGGTTTAGGGTTAGGTTTAGGGTAAGGGTAAGGTTTCTGGTTAGGTTTAGGGTTAGAGTTAGGGTAAAGGTTGGGGTTAGGGTTAGGTTTAGGGTTAGGGTAAGGTTAAGGGTTAGGTTTAGGGTTTGAGTAAGGGTTAGTGTTGGGGATAGGGTTAGGTTAGGGGTTAGGGTAATTGTAAGTGTTATTTTAGGGTTAGGGTTAGGATAAGTTTAAGGGTTAGGGTTAGGGTTAGGGTTAGGGGTTAGGGTTAGGGTTAGGGTTAGGGTTAGGTTTAGGGTTAGGTTTAGTGTTACGGTTAGGGTTGGGGTTAGGGTTAGAGTAAGGGTATGTGTTAGGGTTAGGGTTAGGGTTAGATTTAGGGTAAGGGTAAGGTTTAGGGTTAGCGTTAGGTTAAGGGTAAGGGTTAGCATTAGGGTTAGGGTTAAGGTTAGGGCAAGGGTTAGGGTTAGGGTTAGGTTTACGGTAAGGTTTAGGGTTAGGTTTAGGGTAAGGGTAAGGTTTCTCGTTAGGTTTAGGGTTAGAGTTAGGGTAAGGGTAAGGGTTGGGGTTAGGGTTAGGTTTAGGGTTAGGGTAAGTTTAAGGGTTAGGTTTAGGGTTTGAGTAAGGGTTAGGGTTGGGGATAGGGTTAGGTTAGGGTTTAGGGTAATTGTAAGTGTTATTTTAGGGTTAGGGTTAGGATAAGTTTAAGGGTTAGGGTTAGGGTTAGGGTTAGGGTTAGGGGTTAGGGTTAGGGTTAGGGTTAGGGGTTAGTGATACGGTTAGGGTTAGGGTTAGTGTAAGGGTTAGGGTTAGGGTTAGGGTTATGGTTAGGGTTAGATTTAGGGTTAGATTTAGGGTTAGCGTTAGAGTTATGGTTAGGGTTAGAGTAAGGGTATGTGTTAGGGTATGTGTTAGGGTTAGGGTTAGGGTTAGGGTTAGGGTTAGGGTAAGGGTTAGGGTTAGGGTTCGGTTTAGGGTAAGGGTTATGGTTAGGTTTAGGGTAAGGGTTAGGGTTAGGGTTAGGTTTAGGGTTAGGTTTAGGGTTAGCGTTAGAGTTATGGTTAGGGTTAGAGTAAGGGTATGTGTTAGGGTTAGGGTAAGGATAAGGGCTAGGATTAAAGTTAGGGTTAGGGTTAGGTTTAGGGTTAGGGTTAGGGTTAGGGTAAGGTTAAGGTTTAGGTGTAGGATTAGCGTTAGAGTTAGGGTAAGGGTTAGGGTTAGGTTTAGGGTTAGGGTTAGGTTTAGGTTTAGGGTTAGGTTAGGTTTAGAGTTAGGGTTAGGGTTAGCGTAAGGGTATGTGTTAGGGTTAGGGTTAGGGTTAGGATTAGGGTTAGCGTTAGGCTTAGGCTAAGTGTTCGAGTTAGGTTTAGGGTTAAGGTAAATGTGAAGGTTAGGGTTAGGGTTAATGTTAGGTTTAGGGTAAGGCTTAGGGTTCGATTTAGGGTAAGGGTTAGGTTTAGGATTAGGGTTAGGGTTAGGGAGAGGGTTAGGTTTAGTTTTACGGTAAGGGTAAGGGTTAGGTTTAGGGTTATGGTTAGGTAGGGGTTAGGGTTAGGGGTTAGGGTTAGTGTTAGGGTTGGGTTAAGGGTTAGGGTTAGGTTTAGGGTGAGGATGAGGGTAAGTGTTAGGGTTAGGGTTAGGGTTAGGATAAGGGTAAGGGTTAGGGTTAGGGTTAGGGTTTGGGTTAGTTTTAGCGTTAGGGGTTAGGGTTAGGCTTATGGTTAGGGTTAGGGTAAGCGTTAGTGTCTTGGTAAGGGTTAGGGTTAGGGTTAGGGTTAGGTTTAGGTTTAGGGTAGGGTTAGAGTTAGGTTTAGGGTTAAGGTATGGGTAAGGGTTAGGTTTAGGGTTAGGTAGATGTTAGGGTTAGGGGTTAGGGTTAGTGTTAGGGTTCGGTTAAGGGTTAGGGTTAGGTTTAGGGTTAGGGTTAGGGTTAGGATAAGGGTTAGGGTTAGGGTTAGGGTAAGTGTTAGTGTTAGGGTTAGGGTTAGGCTAAGCGTTAGGGTTAGGGTTAGGGTTAGGGTTTAGGGTTACGGTTAGGATTAGGGGTTAGGGTTAAGGTTAAGATAGGGTTTTGGTTAGGGTTAGGGGTTAGGGTTAGTGTTAGGGTTAGGTTAAAGTTTAGGGTTAGGGTTAGGGTTAGGTTTAGGATAAGGGTTAGTGTTTGGTTTAGGGTTAGAGTAAGAGTAAGTGTTAGTGTTAGTGTTAGGATTAGGGTAAGGGTTAAGATTAGGGTTAAGGTTAGTATAAGGGTAAGGGTTAGGGTTAGGTATAAGGTTAGGTTTAGGGTAAGGATGAGAGTTAGGGTTAGGGTTAGGGTTAGGTTTAGCGTTAGGTTTAGGGTTAGGGTTAGTGTAAGGGTAAGGATTTGGGTTAAGGTTAGTGTTAGGGTTAGGTTTACGTTTAAGGTTAGGGTTAGGATAAGGGTAAGGGTTAGTTTTAGGATTAGGATAGGGGTTAGGGTAAGGTTTAGGGTTAGGGTCAGGGTTAGGTTTAGAGTTAGGCTTAGGGTTAGGGTAAGGGTAAGGGTTAGGCTTAGGTTTAGGGTTAGGGTTAGGGTAAGGGTAAGAGTTAGGGTTAGCCTTAGGGTTAGAGTAGGGTTAGGGTTAGGGTCAGGGTTAGAGTCAGGTTTAGGGTTAAGTTAATGGTAGGGTTAGCGTTAGGGTTAGGGTTAGGGTTAGGGTAAGGGTTAGGGTTAGGGTTTAGGCTTAGGGTTAGTGTAAGGGTTAGGATTAGTGTTAGGGTAAGCGTTAGGGTTAGGGTTAGGGTTATGTTAAGGGTAAGTGTTGTGGTTAGGGTTAAGGTTAGGGTTAGGGTAAGGGTAATGGTTAGGGTTAGGGTTAGGTGTAGGGTTAGGGTAGGGTTAGGGTAAGGGTAAGGGTTAGGGTTAAGGTTAGGTTTAGGGTTAGGGTTATGGTAATGGTAAGGATTAGTGTTAGGATTAGATTAGGGTTAGGTTAAGGGTAATGGTTGGGTTTAGGGTTAGGGTTAGGTTTAGTGTTTCGGTTAAGGTTAGGGTTACGGTAAGGGTTAGGGTTAGGTTTAGGGTTAGGTTTAGGGTTACGGTTAGGTTTAGGGTTAGGGTTAGGATAAGGGTATGCGTTAGGGTTAGGGTTACGGTTACGTTTAGGGTAAGGGTAAGGTTTAGGGTTAGCGTTAGTGTAAGGGTAAGAGTTTGGGTTAGGGTTAGGGTTAAGTTAAGGGTAAGGGTTAGTGGTAGGGTTAGGGTTAGGTTTACTGTAAGGGTTAGGGTTAGGTTTAGGGTAAGGGTAAGGTTAGGGTTAAGGTTAGGGTTAGGTTTAGGGTTAGGGTTAGGGTAAGGGTTAGGTTTGGGGTTAGGGTAAGGGTTAGGGTTGGGGTTAGGGTTAGGGTTATGGTAAGGGTAAGGATTTGGGTTAGGATTAGGGTAAGGGTAAGGCTTAGGGTTAGGGTTAGGGTTAGGTTTAGGTTTAGGGTTACGGTTAGGGTTAGCGTTAAGTTTAGGTTAAGGTTATGTGTTATGGTTAGGGTTAGGGTTAGGTTTAGGGTAAGGGTAAGGTTTAGGGTTAGCTTTAGGGTCAGGGTAAGGGTTAGGTTTAGGGTTAGGGATAAGGTAAAGGTAAGGGTTAGGGTTAGGTTTAGGGTTAGGGTTAGGATTAGGGTTAGTGTAAGGGTAAGGGTTAAGGTTAAGTTACGGTTAGGGTTAGGGTTAGGGTTAGCGTAAGGGTAAGTGTTAGGGTTAGGTTTAGGGTTGGGGTTAGGGTAAGGGTAAGGGTTAGGTTTAGGGTTAGGTTTAGGTTTTAGGTTAGGGTTAGAGTTAGGGTTAGGGAAAGGATAACGTTTAGGGTAAAGGTTTGTTTTAGGGTTAGGTTTAGGGTTAAGGTTAGGGTTAGGGTTAGGGTAAGGGTAAGGGTTAGGGGTAGGGTTAGGGTTGGGGTTAGGATAAGGGTTAGGGTTAGGGTTAGGCTTAGGGTAGGAGTAAGTGTTAGTGTTAGTGTTAGGGTTAGGGTTAGCTTTAGGGTTTGGGTTAAGGTTAAGTTTAGGGTTAGGGTAAGGGTAAGGGTTAGGGTTAGGGTTAGGATTAGGGGTTATTTTTAGGGTTAGGATTAGGGTTAGGTTTAGGGTAAGGGTAAGGGATAAGTTTAGTGGTAGGATTAGTGTTAAGGTTGGGTTTAGGGTTAGGGTTAGTGTAAGGGTAAGGGTTAGGTTTAGGGTTAAGATTAGGGTTAAGGTTAGGGTTAGGTTTAGGGTTAGGGTAAGGGTTAGGTTTAGGGTTAGGTTTAGGTAGAGGGTTAGCGTTAGGGTTAGGGTTGGGGTAAGGGTTAGGGTTAGGGGTAGGGTTAGAGTTAGGGTAAGCGTTAGGGTTAGAGTTAGGGTTAGTTTTAGGGTTAGGGTAAGGGTAAGGGTTAGGGTTAGGTTTAGGGTTAGGTTAAGGCTTAGGGTTAGGGTAGGAGTTAGGGTAAGCGAAAGTGTTAGGGTTAGGGTTAGGGTTAGGGTAAGGGTAAGGGTAAGGGTTAGGGTTAAGGTTAGGGTTAGGGTTAGGGTTAGGGTTAGGGTTATGGTAAGGGTAAGGGTTAGAGTTAAGGTTAGGGTTAGGGTTAGTTTTAGGGTTACGGTTAGGGTTATGATAAGGGTAAGGATTAGGGTTAGGATTAGGTTAGGGTGAGGGTAAGTGTTAGGGTTAGTTTTAGGGTTCCGGTTAGGTTTCAGGTTAGGGTTAGGGTAAGGGTAAGGGTTGGGGTTATGGTTAGGGTTAGGTTTAGTGTTTCAGTTAAGGTTAGGGTTACGGTAAGGGTTAGGGTTAGGGTTAGGGTTAGGTTTAGGGTTAGCTTTAGGGTTACGGTTAGGGTTAGGGTTAGGGTTAGGATAGGGTATGCGTTAGGGTTAGGGTTAGCGTTAGGTTTTGAGGAAGTTTAAGGTTTAGGGTTAGCGTTAGGATAGGGGTAAGAGTTTGGGTTAGGGTACGGTTAAGGTAAGGGTAAGGGTTAGGGTTAGGGTTAGGGTTAGGTTTACGGTAAGGGTTAGGGTTAGGTTTAGGGTAAGGGTAAGGTTTAGGGTTAGGTTTAGGGTTAGGGTTAGGGTAAGGGTAAGGTTTAGGGTTAGGGTTAGGTTTAGGGTTAGGGTAAGGGTAAGGGTTAGGTTTAGGGTTAGGGTAAGGGTTAGGGTTGGGGTTAGGGTTAGGGTTATTGTAAGGGTAAGGATTAGGGTTAGGATTAGGTTAGGGTTAGGGTAAGGGTAAGGGTTAATGTTAGGTTTAGGTTTAGGGTTAGTTTTCAGGTTAGGGTTAGGGTAAGGGTAAGGGTTGGAGTTAGGGTTAGGGTTAGGTTTAGTGTTTCGGTTAAGGTTAGGGTTATGGTAAGGGTTAAGTTTAGGGTTAGGGTTAGGTTTAGGGTTAGGTTTAGGGTTACGGTTAGGGTTAGGTTTAGTGTTAGGGTAAGGGTATGTGTTAGGGTTAGGGTTAGGGTTAGGTTTAGGGTAAGGGTAAGGTTTAGGGTTAGCGTTAGGTTAAGGGTAAGGGTTAGGTTTAGGGTTTGGGTTAAGGTAAGGGTTAGGGTTAGCTTTAGGGTTAGGGTTAGGGTTAGGGTTAGGGTTAGGTTAAGGGTAAGGGTTAAGGTTAAGTTACGGTTAGGGTTAGGGTTAGGGTTAGCGTAAGTGTAAGTGTTAGGGTTAGGTTTAGGGTTGGAGTTAGGGTAAGGGTAAGGGTTAGGTTTAGGGTTAGGTTTAGGTTTTAGGTTAGGGTTAGGGTTAGGGTTAGGGGAAGGATAAGGGTTAGGATAAAGGTTAGTTTTAGGGTTAGGTTTAGGGTTAAGGTTAGGGTTAGGGTTAGGGTAAGGGTAAGGGTTAGGGTTATGTTAGGGTTAGGTTTAGGGTTAGGGTTAGGGTTAGGGTTGGTGTAAGGGTAAGGGTTAGGGTTAAGGTTAGGGTTAGGGTTAGGTTTCGGGTAAGGGTTAGGTTTACGGTTAGAGTATGGGTAAGGGTTAGGGTTAGGATTAGGGTAGGGGTTAGGGTAAGAGTTAGGGTTAGGGTTAGGTTTAGGTTTAGGGTTAGGGTTAGGGTAAGGGTAAGGGTAAGTTTTAGGGTTAGGGTTAGGGTTAGGGTAAGGGTAAGGGTAAGGGTTAGGGTTAGGGTTAGTGTTAGGGTAAGGGTTAGGGTTAGGTTTAGGGTTAGGTTTAGGGTTTTGGTTAGGGTTAGGGTTAGGGTTAGGATAAGGGTAAGGTTTAGTATTAGGGTAAGGGTTAGGTTTAGGGTTAGGTTAAGGTTTAGGATTGGGGTTAAGTTTAGGGTTAGGGTTAGGGTAAGAGTAAGGTTTATGGTTAGGGTTAGGGTTAGGGTAAGTGTAAGGGTTAGGATTAGGGTTAGGGTTAGGGTTACTGTTAGGGTTAGGTTTAGGTTTAGGTTTAGGGTTAGGGTAAGGGTTAGGGTTAGGGTTAGGGTAATGGTAAGGGTTAGGTTAAGGGTTAGGGTTAGGGTTATTTTAAGGGTAAGGGTTAGATTTAGGGTATGGGTATGGTTACTTTTAGAGTTAGGGTTAGGGTAAGGGTAAGGGATAGGGTTAGGGATAGGGTTAGGGTTACGGTTAGGTTTAGGGTTATGGTTAGGGTAAGGGTAAGGGTTAGGGTTAGGGTTAGGGTTAGGGTTCAGGTTAGGGTTAGGGTTAGGGTTACTGTTCGCGTAAGGGTTAGGTTTAGGGTTCGGGTTAGGGTTAGGGTAAGAGTGAGGGTTAGGTTTAGGGTTAGGTGTAGGTTTGGGGTTAGGGTTCGGGTAAGGGAAAGGATAAGTGTTAGGGTTAATTTTAGGTTTAGGCTTAGGGTTAGGGTTAAGATTAGGGCTACAGTTACGGTAAGGGTAAGGGTTAGGGTTAGGTTTAGGGTTAGGGTTAGGGTAAGGGTAAGGGTTAGGGTTAGGGTTAGGGTTAGGGTTTTGTTTACGGTTAGTGTTAAGGTTAGTGTAAGGGTAAGGGTTAGGGTAAGGTTAGGGTTAGTGTTAGTTTTAGGTTTAGGGGTAGGGTTAGGGTAAGGGTAAGTGTTAGGGTTAGGATTAGGGAAGGGGTTTGGGTAAGGGTTAGGGTTAGGGTTAGGATTAGTTTTAGGGTTAGGGTTAGGGTAAGGGTAAGGTTTAGGTTTAGGGTTAGTGTTAGGGTTAGGATAAGGGAAAGGGTTAGCGTTAGGGTTAGGGTTAGGGTAAGGATTAGGGGTAGGGTTAGGGTAAGGGTTAGGGTTAGGGTTAGGGTTAGAGTTACGGTTAGAGTTAGGTTTAGGTTTAGGTTTAGGGTAAGGTTAGAGTTAAGGTTAGGGTTAGGGTTAGTTTTATGGTTAGGGTTAGGGATAGGGTAAGGGTAAGGGTTAGGTTTAGGATTAGGGTAGGGTTAGGGTAAGGGTTAGGGTTAGGGATAGGGTTAAGTTAAGGTTTAGTTTTAGGGTTAGGGTAAGGGTAAGGGTTGGGGTTAGGGTTAGGGTTAGGTTTAGTGTTTGGGTTAAGGTTAGGGTTAGGGTAATGTTTAGGGTTAGGTTTAGGTTTAGGATTAGGGTTAGGGTTAGGGGTTATGGTTATGTTTAGAGTTAGGGTTAGGTAAGGGTTAGGGTTAGGGGTTAGGGTTAGTGTTAGGGTTGGGTTAAGGGTTAGGGTTAGAGTAATGGTTAGGGTGAGGATAAGGGTTAGGGTTAGGGTTAGGGTTAGTGTTAGGGTTAGTGTTATGGTTAGGTTAAGGGTTAGGGTTAGGGTTAGGGTTGGGGTTAGGATAAGGGTTAGGGTTAGGGTTAGGCTTACGTTAAGAGTAAGTGTTAGTGTTAGGGTTAGGGTTAGGGTTAGGTTAGGGTTTGTGTTAAGGTTAAGTTTAGGGTTAGGGTAAGGTTAAGGGTTAGGGTTAGGGTTAGGGTTAGGGGTTATGTTTAGGGTTAGGATTAGGGTTAGGGTTAGGGTAAGGGTAAGGGATAGGTTTAGTGATAGGATTAGAGTTAAGGTTGGGTTTAGGGTTAGGGTTCCTGTAAGGGTAAGGTTTAGGGTTAGGGTTAAGATTAGGGTTAAGGTTAGGGTTAGGTTTAGGGTTAGGGTAAGGGTTAGGTTTAGGGTTAGGGTTAGGTATAGGGTTAGCATTAGTGTTAGGTAAGGGTTAGGGTTAGGGTTAAGGTTAGATTTAGGGTAAGGGTTAGGGTTAGAGTTAGGGTTAGCTTTAGGGTTAGGGTAAGGGTAAGGGTTAGGGTTAGGTTTAGGGTTAGGTTAAGGCTTAGGGTTAGGGTTAGGGTTAGGGTAAGAGTAAGTGTTAGGGTTAGGGTTAGGGTTAGGGTAAGGGTAAGGGTTAGGGTTAAGGTTAGGTTTAGGGTTAGGGTTAGGGTAAGGGTAAGGGTTAGGGTTAAGGTTAGGGTTAGGGTTAGTTTTAGGGTTAGGGTTAGGGTTATGGTAAGGGTAAGGATTAGGTTTAGGATTAGGTTAGGGTGAGGGTAAGTGTTAGGGTTAGGTTTAGGTTTAGGGTTAGGTTTCAGGTTAGGGTTAGGGTAAGGGCAAGGGTTGGGGTTAGGGTTAGGGTTAGGTTTACTGTTTCGGTTAAGGTTAGGGTTTTGGTAAGGGTTAGGGTTAGGGTTAGGGTTAGGTTTAGGGTTAGGTTTAGGGTTACGGTTAGGGTTAGGGTTAGGGTTAGGATAAGGGTATTCGTTAGGGTTAGGGTTAGGGTTAGGTTTAGGGTAAGGGTAAGGTTTAGGGTTAGCGTTAGGGTAAGGGTAACAGTTAGGGTTAGGGTTAGGGTTTAGGTAAGGGTAAGGGTTATGGTTAGGGTTAGGGTTAGGTTTACGGTAAGGGTTAGGGTTAGGTTTAGGGTAAGGGTAAGGTTTAGGGTTAGGTTTAGGGTTAGGGTTAGGGTAAGGGTAAGGTTAGGGTTAGGGTTAGGGTTAGGTTTAGGGTTAGGGTAAGGGTAAGGGTTAGGTTTAGGGTTAGGGTTGGGGTTAGGGTTAGGGTTATGGTAAGGGTAAGGATTAGGGTTAGGATTAGGTTAGGGTTAGGGTAAGGGTAAGGCTTAATGTTAGGTTTAGGGTTAGGGTTAGGTTTCAGGTTAGGGTTAGGGTAAGGGTAAGGGTTGGGTTTAGGGTTAGGGTTAGGTTTAGTGTTTCGGTTAAGGTTAGGGTTACGGTAAATTTTAGGTTTAGGGTTCGGGTTAGGTTTAGGGTTAGGTTTAGGGTTACGGTTAGGGTTAGGGTTAGGGTTACGGTAAGGGTATGTGTTAGGGTTAGGGTTAGGGTTAGGTTTAGGGTAAGCGTAAGGTTTAGGGTTAGCGTTAGGGTAAATGTAAGGGTTAGGTTTAGGGTTAGTGTTAAGGTAAGGATAAGGGTTAGGTTTAGGTTTAGGGTTAGGGTTAGTGTTAGGGTTAGTGTTAGGGTAAGGGTAAGGGTTAAGGTTAATTTACGGTTAGGTTTAGGGTTAGGGTTAGCGTAAGAGTAAGTGTTAGGGTTAGGGTTAGGTTTGGGGTTAGGGTAAGGGTAAGGGTTAGGTTTAGGGTTAGGGTTAGGTTTTAGGTTAGGGTTAGGGTTAGGGTTAGGGAAAGGATAACGGTTAGGGTAAAGGTTAGTTTTAGGGTTAGGTTTAGGGTTGAGGTTAGGGTTAGGGTTAGGGTAGGGGTAAGGGTTAGGGTTAGGTTAGGGTTAGGTTTAGGGTTAGGGTTAGGGTTAGTGTTAGTGTAAGGGTAAGGGTTAGGGTTACGGTTAGGATTAGGGTTAGGTTTCGGGTAAGGTTTAGGTTTAGGGTTAGAGTAAGGGTAAGGGTTAGGGTTAGGATTAGGGTAGGGTTTAGGGTAAGAGTTAGGGTTAGGGTTAGGGTTAGGTTTAGGGTTAGGGTTAGGGTAAGGGTAAGGGTTAGGGTTAGGTTTAGGGTTCAGGTTAGGGTTAGGATTAGGGTTATGGTTTTTGTAAGGGTTAGGTTTAGGGTTCGGGTTAGGGTAAGGGTAAGAGTGAGGGTTAGGTTTAGGCTTAGGTTTAGGTTTGGGGTTAGGGTTAGGGTAAGGTAAAGGATAAGTGTTAGGGTTAAGGTTAGGTTAAGGGTTAGGGTTAGGGTTAAGTTTAGGGTTACATTTACGGTAAGGGTAAGGGTTAGGGTTAGGTTTAGGGTTAGGGTTAGGGTAAGGGTAAGGGTTAGGGTTAGGGTTAGGGTTAGGGTTAGGTTTAGGGTTAAGGTTCGGGTTAGGGTTAGTGTAACTGTAAGGGTTAGGGTTAAGGTTAGGGTTAGGGTTAGGGTTTTGTTTAGGGTTAGTGTTAGGGTTAGTGTAAGGGTAAGGGTTAGGGTTAAGGTTAGGGTTAGTTTTAGGTTTAGGTGTAGGGTTAGGGTAAGGGTAAGTGTTAGGGTTAGGATTAGGGAAGGGGTTAGGGTAAGGGTTATGGTTAGGGTTAGGGTTAGTTTTAGGGTTAGGGTTAGGGTTAGGGTAAGGGTAAGGGTTAGGTTTAGGGTTAGTGTTAGGGTTAGGGTAAAGGAAAGGGTTAGGGTTAGGGTTAGGGTAAGTGTTAGGGGTAGGGTTAGGGTTAGAGTTAGGGTTACGGTTAGTTTTAGGGTTAGGGTAAGGGTATGGTTTAGGGTTAGGGTTAGGTTTAGGGTTACGGTTAGGGTTAGGTTTAGGGTTAGGTTAGGGTTAGGGTTAGGGTTAGGGTATGTGTTAGGGTTAGGGTTAGGGTTAGGGTTAGCGTTAGGGTTAGGGTTAGGGTTAGGGTTATGGTAAGGGTAAGGATAGGTTTAGGATTAGGTTAGGGTGAGGGTAAGTGTTAGGGTTAGGTTTAGGGTTAGGGTTATGTTTCAGGTTAGGGTTAGGGTAAGGGTTGGGTTAGGGTTAGGGTTAGGGTGAGGTTTAGAGTTTCGGTTAAGGTTAGGGTTACGGTAAGGTTTAGGGTTAGGGTTAGGGTTAGGGTTAGTGTTAGGATAAGGGTATTCGTTAGGATTAGGGTTAGGGTTAGGTTTAGGGTAAGGGTAAGGTTTAGGGATAGCGTTAGGGTAAGGGTAAGAGTTAGGGTTAGGGTTAGGGTTAGGGTTAAGGTAAGGGTAAGGGTTAGGGTTAGGTTTAGGGTTAGGTTTACGGTAAGGGTTAGGGTTAGGTTTAGGGTAAGGTTAAGGTTTAGGGTTAGGTTTAGAGTTAGGGGTAGGGTAAGGGTAAGGGTTAGGGTTAGGGTTAATTTAAGGTTTAGTTTTAGGGTTAGGGTAAGGGTAAGGGTTGGGGTTAGGGATAGGGTTAGATTTAGTGTTTGCGTTAAGGTTAGGGTTAGGGTAATGTTTAGGGTTAGATTTAGGGTTAGGATTAGGGTTAGGGTTAGGGGTTATGGTTATGGTTAGGTTTAGGGTTAGGTAAGGGTTAGGCTTAGGGGTTAGTGTTAGTGTTAGGGTTGGGTTAAGAGTTAGGGTTATAGTAAGGGTTAGGGTGAGGATAAGTGTTAGGGTTAGGGTTAGGGTTACTGTTAGGGTTAGTGTTATGTTTAGGCTAAGTGTTAGGGTTAGGGTTAGGGTTAGGGTTAGGTTAGGGTTTGGGTTAAGGTTAAGTTTAGGGTTAGGGTAAGGTTAAGGGTTAGGGTTAGGGTTAGGTATAGGGTTAGCGTTAGTGTTAGGGTAAGGGTTAGGGTTAGGGTTAAGGTTAGAGGTAGGGTAAGGGTTAGGGTTAGAGTAAGGGTTAGGGTGAGGATAAGGGTTAGGGTTAGGGTTAGGGTTAGGGTTAGGGTTAGTGTTATGGTTAGGTTAAGGGTTAGGGTTAGGGTTAGTGTTGGGGTTAGGATAAGGGTTAGGGTTAGGGTTAGGCTTACGTGAAGAGTAAGTGTTAGTGTTAGGGTTAGGGTTAGGGTTAGGTTAGGGTTTGGGTTAAGGTTAAGTTTAGGGTTAGGGTAAGGTTAAGGATTAGGGTTAGGGTTAGGGTTAGGGATTATGTTTAGGGTTAGGATTAGGTTTAGGGTTAGAGTAAGGGTAAGGGATAGGTTTAGTGATAGGATTAGGGTTAAGGTTGGGTTTAGGGTTAGGGTTCCTGTAAGGGTAAGGGTTAGGGTTAGGGTTAAGATTAGGGTTAAGGTTAGGGTTAGGTTTAGGTTTAGGGTAAGGGTTAGGTTTAGGATGAGGGTTAGGTATTGGTTTAGCGTTAGTGTTAGGGTAAGGGTTAGGGTTAGGGTTAAGGTTAGAGTTAGGGTAAGGGTTAGGGTTAGAGTTAGGGTTAGTTTTAGGGTTAGGGTAAGGGTAAGGGTTAGGGTTAGGTTTAGGGTTAGGTTAAGGCTTAGGGTTAGGGTTAGGGTTAGGGTAAGAGTAAGTGTTAGGGTTAGGGTTAGGGTTAGGGTAAGAGTAAGTGTTAGGGTTAGGGTTAGGGTTAGGGTAAGGGTAAGGGTTAGGGTTAAGGTTAGGGTTAGGGTCAGGGTTAGGGTAAGGGTAAGGGTTAGGGTTAGGATTAGGGTAGGGTTAGGGTAAGGGTTAGGGTTAAGGTTAGGTTTAGTTTTAGGGTTAGGGTAAGGGTAAGGGTTATGGTTATGGTTAGGGTTAGGTTTAGTGTTTGGGTTAAGGTTAGGGTTAGGGTAATGGTTAGGGTTAGGGTTAGGGGTAGAGTTAGGGTAAGGGTTAGGGTTAGAGTTAGGGTAAGGTTAAGGGTTAGGGTTAGGGTTAGGGGTTAGGGTTAGTGTTAGTGTTGGGTTAAGGGTTAGGGTTAGAATAAGTTTTAGGGTGAGGATAAGGTTTAGGGTTAGGGTTAGGATTAGTGTTAGGGTTAGTGTTAGGGTTAGGTTAAGGGTTAGGGGTAGGGTTATGGTTGGGGTTAGGATAAGGGTTAGGGTTAGGGTTAGGCTTAGGGTAAGAGTAAGTGTTAGTGTTAGGGTTAGGGTTAGTGTTAGGTTTAGAGTTTGGGTTAAGGTTAAGTTTAGGGTTAGGGTAAGGGTAAGGGTTAGGGTTAGGGTTAGGGTTAGGGGTTATGTTTAGTGTTAGGATTAGGGTTAGGTTTAGGGTAAGGGTAAGGTATAGGTTTAGTGATAGGATTAGTTTTAAGGTTGGGTTTAGGGTTAAGATTAGTGTGAGGGTTAGGGTTAGGGTTAGGGTTAAGATTAGGGTTAAGGTTAGGGTTAGGTTTAGTGTTAGGGTAAGGGTTAGGTTTAGGGTTAGGGTTCTGTATAGGGTTAAGGTTAGGGTTAGGGTTAGGGTAAGGGTTAGGGTTAGGGTTAGGGTTAGAGTTAGGGTAAGGTTAAGGGTTAGGGTTAGGTTTAGGGTTAGGTTAAGGCTTAGGGTTAGGGTTAGGGTTAGGTTAGGTGTTAGGGTAAGAGTAAGTGTTAGGGTTAGGGTTAGGATAAGGGTAAGGGTTAGGGTTAGGGTAAAGGTTAGAGTTAGGGTTAGGGTAAGGGTTAAAGTTAGTGTTAGGGTTAGGTTTAGTGTTGGGTTTAAGTTTAGGTTTAGGGTAAGGTTTAGGTTTAGCGTTAGGGTTAGGTTTAGGGTTAGGTTTAGGTTTAGGTTAGGGTTTGTGTTAGGGTTAGGGTAAGGGTATGTGTTAGGGTTAGGGTTAGGGTTAGGGGTTAGGGGTTAGGGTTAGGGGTAGGGGTAGGGTTCGGGGTAAGTGTTAGGGTTAGGGTTAGGGTTAGTGTTAGGGTAAGGGTTAGGGTTACGGTTAGGGAAAGGACAAGGCTTAGGGTTAAGGTTAGGTTTAGGGTGAGGGTTAGTGTTAAGATTAGGGTTACTGTTAGGATAAGGGTTAGGATTAGGTATTGGTTTAGGGTTAGGGTAAGGGTGAGGGTTAGGGTTAGGGATAGGTTTAGGGTAAGTTTAGGGTTAGGGTTAGGGTTAGGGTTAGGGTATGTGTTAGGGTAAGGGTTAGGTTTAGGTTTAGTGTTAGCGTTAGGCTTAGGCTAAGTGTTTGAGTTAGGTTTAGGGTTAAGTTAAGGGTAAAGGTTAGGGTTAGGGTTAGTGTTAGGTTTAGGGTAAGGCTTAGGGTTAGGTTTAGGGTAAGGGTTAGGTTTAGGGTTAGGGTTAGGGTTAGCGTTAGGTTAAGGGTAAGGTTTAGGGTTAGAAAGAGGGTTAGGTTTAGTTTTACGGTAAGGGTAAGGGTTAGGGTTAGGTTATGGTTAAGGTTTGGGTTAGGGCTAAGGGTTTGGGTTACGGTTAGGGTTAGGTAAGGGTTAGGTTTAGGGGTTAGGGTTAGTGTTAGGGTT
Source organism: Megascapheus bottae (assembly GCA_024803745.1). Lineage (NCBI taxonomy): Eukaryota > Metazoa > Chordata > Mammalia > Rodentia > Geomyidae > Megascapheus > Megascapheus bottae. The sequence continues at coordinate 108,761 of JANJXV010000162.1, read as the reverse complement.
GTGTTAAGGGTTAGGGTTAGGGTTAGGGTTAGTGTTATGGTTAGGTTAAGGGTTAGGGTTAGGGTTAGTGTTGGGGTTAGGATAAGGGTTAGGGTTAGGGTTAGGCTTACGTGAAGAGTAAGTGTTAGTGTTAGGGTTAGGGTTAGGGTTAGGGTTAGGTTAGGGTTTGGGTTAAGGTTAAGTTTAGGGTTAGGGTAAGGTTAAGGATTAGGGTTAGGGTTAGGGTTAGGGATTATGTTTAGGGTTAGGATTAGGTTTAGGGTTAGAGTAAGGGTAAGGGATAGGTTTAGTGATAGGATTAGGGTTAAGGTTGGGTTTAGGGTTAGGGTTCCTGTAAGGGTAAGGGTTAGGGTTAGGGTTAAGATTAGGGTTAAGGTTAGGGTTAGGTTTAGGTTTAGGGTAAGGGTTAGGTTTAGGATGAGGGTTAGGTATTGGTTTAGCGTTAGTGTTAGGGTAAGGGTTAGGGTTAGGGTTAAGGTTAGAGTTAGGGTAAGGGTTAGGGTTAGAGTTAGGGTTAGTTTTAGGGTTAGGGTAAGGGTAAGGGTTAGGGTTAGGTTTAGGGTTAGGTTAAGGCTTAGGGTTAGGGTTAGGGTTAGGGTAAGAGTAAGTGTTAGGGTTAGGGTTAGGGTTAGGGTAAGAGTAAGTGTTAGGGTTAGGGTTAGGGTTAGGGTAAGGGTAAGGGTTAGGGTTAAGGTTAGGGTTAGGGTCAGGGTTAGGGTAAGGGTAAGGGTTAGGGTTAGGATTAGGGTAGGGTTAGGGTAAGGGTTAGGGTTAAGGTTAGGTTTAGTTTTAGGGTTAGGGTAAGGGTAAGGGTTATGGTTATGGTTAGGGTTAGGTTTAGTGTTTGGGTTAAGGTTAGGGTTAGGGTAATGGTTAGGGTTAGGGTTAGGGGTAGAGTTAGGGTAAGGGTTAGGGTTAGAGTTAGGGTAAGGTTAAGGGTTAGGGTTAGGGTTAGGGGTTAGGGTTAGTGTTAGTGTTGGGTTAAGGGTTAGGGTTAGAATAAGTTTTAGGGTGAGGATAAGGTTTAGGGTTAGGGTTAGGATTAGTGTTAGGGTTAGTGTTAGGGTTAGGTTAAGGGTTAGGGGTAGGGTTATGGTTGGGGTTAGGATAAGGGTTAGGGTTAGGGTTAGGCTTAGGGTAAGAGTAAGTGTTAGTGTTAGGGTTAGGGTTAGTGTTAGGTTTAGAGTTTGGGTTAAGGTTAAGTTTAGGGTTAGGGTAAGGGTAAGGGTTAGGGTTAGGGTTAGGGTTAGGGGTTATGTTTAGTGTTAGGATTAGGGTTAGGTTTAGGGTAAGGGTAAGGTATAGGTTTAGTGATAGGATTAGTTTTAAGGTTGGGTTTAGGGTTAAGATTAGTGTGAGGGTTAGGGTTAGGGTTAGGGTTAAGATTAGGGTTAAGGTTAGGGTTAGGTTTAGTGTTAGGGTAAGGGTTAGGTTTAGGGTTAGGGTTCTGTATAGGGTTAAGGTTAGGGTTAGGGTTAGGGTAAGGGTTAGGGTTAGGGTTAGGGTTAGAGTTAGGGTAAGGTTAAGGGTTAGGGTTAGGTTTAGGGTTAGGTTAAGGCTTAGGGTTAGGGTTAGGGTTAGGTTAGGTGTTAGGGTAAGAGTAAGTGTTAGGGTTAGGGTTAGGATAAGGGTAAGGGTTAGGGTTAGGGTAAAGGTTAGAGTTAGGGTTAGGGTAAGGGTTAAAGTTAGTGTTAGGGTTAGGTTTAGAGTTGGGTTTAAGTTTAGGTTTAGGGTAAGGTTTAGGTTTAGCGTTAGGGTTAGGTTTAGGGTTAGGTTTAGGTTTAGGTTAGGGTTTGTGTTAGGGTTAGGGTAAGGGTATGTGTTAGGGTTAGGGTTAGGGTTAGGGGTTAGGGGTTAGGGTTAGGGGTAGGGGTAGGGTTCGGGGTAAGTGTTAGGGTTAGGGTTAGGGTTAGTGTTAGGGTAAGGGTTAGGGTTACGGTTAGGGAAAGGACAAGGCTTAGGGTTAAGTTTAGGTTTAGGGTGAGGGTTAGTGTTAAGATTAGGGTTACTGTTAGGATAAGGGTTAGGATTAGGTATTGGTTTAGGGTTAGGGTAAGGGTGAGGGTTAGGGTTAGGGATAGGTTTAGGGTAAGTTTAGGGTTAGGGTTAGGGTTAGGGTTAGGGTATGTGTTAGGGTAAGGGTTAGGTTTAGGTTTAGTGTTAGCGTTAGGCTTAGGCTAAGTGTTTGAGTTAGGTTTAGGGTTAAGTTAAGGGTAAAGGTTAGGGTTAGGGTTAGTGTTAGGTTTAGGGTAAGGCTTAGGGTTAGGTTTAGGGTAAGGGTTAGGTTTAGGGTTAGGGTTAGGGTTAGCGTTAGGTTAAGGGTAAGGTTTAGGGTTAGAAAGAGGGTTAGGTTTAGTTTTACGGTAAGGGTAAGGGTTAGGGTTAGGTTATGGTTAAGGTTTGGGTTAGGGCTAAGGGTGTGGGTTAGGGTTAGGGTTAGGTAAGGGTTAGGTTTAGGGGTTAGGGTTAGTGTTAGGGTTGTGTTAAGGGTTAGGGTTAGGGTTAGGGTTAGGGGTAGGGTTAGTATAAGGGTTAGGTTTAGGGTTAGGGTAAGTGTTAGTGTTAGGGTTAGGGTAAGGGTTAGGGTTAGGGTTAGGGTTAGGGGTTAGGGTTACGGTTAGGGTTAGGGGTTAGGGTTAAGTTTAGGGTAGGGTACGGGTTAGGGTTAGGGGTTAGGTTTAGTGTTAGGGTTGGGTTAAGGGTTAAGGTTAGGGTTAGGGTTTGGGTTAGGGTAAGGGTTAGGGTTAGGTTTAGGGTTAGGGTAAGAGTAAGTGTTAGTGTTATTGTTAGTGTTACGGTTAGGGTTAGGGTTAACTTTAGGGTTAAGTTTAGGATAAGAGTAAGGGTTAGGGTTAGGTATAAGTTTAGGTTTAGGGTAAGGGTGAGAGTTAGGGTGAGAGTTAGGGTTAGGGTTAGGGTTAGGTTTAGGGTTAGGTTTAGGGTTAGGGTTAGTGTAAGTGTAAGGGTTAGGGTTAAGGTTAGGGTTAGGGTTAGGTTTAGGATTAGGGTAGGGTTTAGGGTAAGGTTTAGGGTTAGGGTCAGGGTTAGGTTTAGAGTTAGGGTTAGGGTTAGGGTTAGGTTTAGGGTAAGGGTAAGTTTTAGGGTTAGCGTTAGGGTATTGGTAAGGGTTAGGGTTAGGTTTTGAGTTAGGATTAGGGTTAGGGTTAGGGTTAGGGTAAGGGTAAGGTTTAGGGTTAAGGTTAGGGTTCGGGTTAGGTTTAGGGTTTGGGGTACTGTTAGGGTAAGGTTAAGGTTTAGGTTTAGGATTAGCGTTAGGGTTAGGGTAAGGGTTAGGGTTAGGGTTAGGGTTAGGTTTATTGTTGGGTTAAGGTTAGGATTAGGGTAAGGGTTAGGGTTAGGGTTAGGGTTAGGTTTAGGGTTAGGTTAGGGTTAGGGTTATGGTTAGGTTTAGAGTAAGGGTATGTGTTAGGGTTAGGGTTAGTGTTAGGTTTAGGGTTAGCGTTAGGCTTAGGCTAAGTGTTCGAGTTAGGTTTAGGGATAAGTTAAGGGTAAAGGTTACGTTTAGGGTTAGTGTTAGGTTTAGGGTAAGGCTTAGGGTTCGGTTTAGGGTAAGGGTTAGGTTTAGGATTAGGGTTAGGGTTAGTTTAAGGGTAAGCGTTAGGGTTAGGGAGAGGGTTAGGTTTAGGGTTAGGGTAAGGTTAACGGTAAGGGTTAGGTTTAGGGTTAGGTAAGGGTTAGTGTTGGGGTTAGGGTTAGGTTAGGGATTAGGGTAATTGTAAGTGTTAGGTTTAGGGTCAGGGTTAGGGTTAGGGGTTAGGTTTAGGGTAGGGTTAGGTGTTAGAGTTAGGGTTAGGGTTAGAGTAAGGGTAATGGTTAGGGTTAGGGTTAGGGTTAAGGTAAGGGTAAGGGTTAGGTTTAGGGTTAGGGTTAGGTTTAGGATAAGTGTTAGAGTTAGGTTTAGGGTAAGGGTAAGGTTTAGGTATAGCGTTAGGGTAAGGGTAAGGGTTAGTGTAGGATTAGGGTTAGGTTCAGGGTTAGGGTTAGGGTTAGGGTGAGGGTAAGGGTAAGGGTTAGGGTTAAGGTTAGGGTTAGGGTTAGGTTTAGGTTTAGGGTTAGGGTTAGGGTAAGGTTAAGGGTTAGGGTTAGGATTAGGGTTAGGGTTAGGGTGAGGGTTAGGGTTAGGGTTAGGTTTAGGGTTAGGGTTAGGAAAGGGTAAGGGTTAAGGTTAGGGTTAGGGTTAGGTTTAGTATTGGGGTTAAGGTTAGGGTTAGGGTAAGGATTAGGGTTAGGGTTAGGGTTCGGTTTAGGGTTAGGTTAGGGTTAGGGTTAGGGTTAGGGTTTGGGTAAGGGTATGTGTTAGAGTTAGGGTTAGGGTTAGGGTTAGTGTTAGGGTTAGGCTAATTGTTAGGGTTAGGTTTAGGGTTAAGGTAAGGGTAAGGGTAAGGGTTAGGTTTAGTATAGGGTTTAGGGTTAGGTTTAGGATAAGGGTTAGGTTTAGGGTTAGCGTTAGTGTTTGGGTTAGGTTAAGGTTAAGGGATAGGTTTAGGGTGAGGGTTAGGTTTATTGTTAGGGTAAGGGTAAGGGTTAGGGTTATGGTTAGGGTTAGGGTTAGGGGTTAGGTTTAGCGTTAGGTTAAGGGTTAGGTAAGGGTTAGGGTTAGGGGTTAGGGTTAGTGTTAGGGTTGGGTTAAGGGTTAGTGTTAGGGTTAGGGTTAGGGTTAGGATTAGGGTTAGGGTTAGGGTTAGGGTAAGGTTAAGGGTTAGGTTTAGGATTAGGGTTAGGGTTAGGGTGAGGGTTAGGGTTAGGTTTAGGTTTAGAGTTAGTGTTAGGGAAAGGGTAAGGGATAATGTTAGGGTTAGGGTTAGGTTTAGTGTTGGGGATAAGGTTAGGGTTAGGGTAAGGATTAGGGTTAGGGTTAGGGTTAGGTTTAGGGCTAGGTTAGGGTTAGGGTAGGGTTAGGGTTAGGGTTTGGCTAAGGGTATGTGTTAGGGTTAGGGTTAGGGTTAGGGTTAGTGTTAGGGTTAGGCTAATTGTTAGGGTTAGGTTTTTGGTTAAGGTAAGGGTAAGGGTTAGGGTTAGGTTTAGTGTAGGGTTTAGGGTTAGGTTTAGGATAAGGGTTAGGTTTAGGGTTAGCGTTAGTGTTAGGGTTAGGTTAAGGGGAAGTGTTAGGTTTAGGGAGAGGGTTAGGTTTAGGGTTAGGGTAAGGGTAAGGGCTAGGGTTATGTTTCGGTTAGGGTTAGGGAAAGGGTAAGGGTTAATGTTAGAGTTAGGGTTAGGTTTAGTATTGGGGTTAAGTTTAGGGTTAGGGTAAGGATTAGGGTTAGGGTTAGGGTTAGGTTTAGGATTAGGTTAGGGTTAGGGTTAGGGTTAGGGTAAGGGTATGTGTTAGGGTTAGGGTTATGGTGAGTGTTAGGGTTAGGCTAGTTGTTAGGTTTAGGTTTAGGGTTAAGGTAATGGTAAGGGTTAGGGTTAGGGTTAGGGTTAGGTTTAGTGTAGGGTTTAAGTTTAGGTTAGGATAAGGGTTAGGTTTAGGGTTAGCGTTAGGTTTAGGGTTAGGTTAAGGGGAAGTGTTAGGTTTAGGGAGAGGGTTAGGTTTAGGGTTAGGGTAAGGGTAAGGGTTAGGGTTAGGGGTTAGGGTTAGGGTTAGTGTAAGGGTTAGGTAAGGGTTAGGTTTAGGGTTAGGGTTAGCATAAGGGTTAGGGTTAGGGTTAGGGTAAGTGTTAGTGTTAGGGTTAGGGTAAGCGTTAGGGTTAGGGTCAGGGTTAGGGGTTAGGTTTACGGTTAGGGTTAGGGGTTAGGGTTAGGGTTAGTGTTAGGGTTAGGTAAGGGTTAGGGTTAGGGTTTAGGGTTAGTGTTAGGGTTAGGTTAAGGGTTAGGGTTAGCGTTAGGGTTAGGGTTAGGATAAGGGATAGGTTTAGGGTTTGGCTTAGGGTAAGGGTATGTGTTAGTTTTAGGATTAGGGTTAGGGTTAGGGTTAAGAGTAGGGTTAAGGTTAGGATAAGAATAAGGGTTAAGTTTAGGTATAGGGTTAGGGGTTAGGCTTAGGTTTAGTGTAAGGTTTAGGGTTAGTATTAGGGTTAGTGTTAGGGTTAGGGGAAGCGTTAGGGTTAGGGTTAGGTTAGGTTAAGTGTAAGTGTTATGCTTAGGGTTAGGGTTAGGGTAAGAGTAAGGGTTAGGATTAGGGTTAGATTTAGGGTTAGGGTTAGGGTTAGGGTAAGGGTTAGGTTTAAGGTTAGGGTTAGGGTTAGTTTTAGGGTTAGGGTTAGGTTTATTGTAAGGGCAAGCATTAGGGTTAGGATTACGTTACGGTTAGGGTAAGGGTTAGGGTTAGGGTTAGGGTTAGGGTTAGGGTTAAGGTTAGGTTTCAGGTTAGGGTTAGGGTAATTGTAAGGGTTGGGGTTAGGGTTAGGTTTAGGTTTAGGGTCAGGGTTAGGGTTAGGTTTAGTGTTGGGGTTAAGGTTAGGGTTAGGGTAAGGATTAGGGTTAGGGTTAGGGTTAGGTTTAGGGTTAGGTTTAGGGTTAGGTTAGGGTTAGGGTTAGGGTTAGGGTAAGGGTATGTGTTAGGTTTAGGGTTACGGTTAGGGATAGCGTTAGGGTTAGTGTTAGGATTAGGCTAATTGTTAGGTTTGGTTTAGGGTTAAGGTAAGGGTAAGGGTTAGGGTTAGGTTTAGTGTAGGGTTTAGGGTTAGGTTTAGGATAAGGGTTAGGTTTAGGGTTAGCGTTAGGGTTAGGGTTAGGTTCAGGGTAAGGGTTAGGTTTAGGGAGAGGTTTAGGTTTAGGGTTAGGTTAAGGGTAAGTTTTAGGGTTATGGTTAGGGTTAGGGTTAGGGTTAGGGATTAGTGTTAGGGTTAGGGTAAGTGTTAGGTAAGGGTTAGGGTTAGGGATTAGGGTTAGTGTTAGGGTTGTGTTAAGGGTTAGGGTTAGGGTTAGGGTTAGGATAAGCGTTAGGGTTAGGGTTAGGGTTAGGTTTAGGGTTAGTGTTAGGATAAAAGTAAGTGGTAGGGTTAGGGTTAGGGTTAGGGTTAGGGTAAGGTTAAGGGTTAGGGTTAGGATTAGGGTTAGGGTTAGGGTTAGGGTTAGGGTTAGGGTAAGGTTAAGGGTTAGGGTTAGGATTAGGGTTAGGGTTAGGGTGAGGGTTAGGGTTAGGATTAGGTTTAGGGTTAGGGTTAGGAAAGGGTAAGGGTTAAGGTTAGGGTTAGGGTTAGGTTTAGTATTGGGGTTAAGGTTAGGGTTAGGGTAAGGATTAGGGTTAGGGTTAGGGTTCGGTTTAGGGTTAGGTTAGGGTTAGGGTTAGGGTTAGGGTTTGGGTAAGGGTATGTGTTAGAGTTAGGGTTAGGGTTAGGGTTAGTGTTAGGGTTAGGCTAATTGTTAGGGTTAGGTTTAGGGTTAAGGTAAGGGTAAGGGTAAGGGTTAGGTTTAGTATAGGGTTTAGGGTTAGGTTTAGGATAAGGTTTAGGTTTAGGGTTAGCGTTAGTGTTTGGGTTAGGTTAAGGTTAAGGGATAGGTTTAGGGTGAGGGTTAGGTTTATTGTTAGGGTAAGGGTAAGGGTTAGGGTTATGGTTAGGGTTAGGGTTAGGGGTTAGGGTTAGCGTTAGGTTAAGGGTTAGGTAAGGGTTAGGGTTAGGGGTTAGGGTTAGTGTTAGGGTTGGGTTAAGGGTTAGTGTTAGGGTTAGGGTTAGGGTTAGGATTAGGGTTAGGGTTAGGGTTAGGGTAAGGTTAAGGGTTAGGTTTAGGATTAGGGTTAGGGTTAGGGTGAGGGTTAGGGTTAGGTTTAGGTTTAGAGTTAGTGTTAGGGAAAGGGTAAGGGATAATGTTAGGGTTAGGGTTAGGTTTAGTGTTGGGGATAAGGTTAGGGTTAGGGTAAGGATTAGGGTTAGGGTTAGGGTTAGGTTTAGGGCTAGGTTAGGGTTAGGGTAGGGTTAGGGTTAGGGTTTGGCTAAGGGTATGTGTTAGGGTTAGGGTTAGGGTTAGGGTTAGTGTTAGGGTTAGGCTAATTGTTAGGGTTAGGTTTATGGTTAAGGTAAGGGTAAGGGTTAGGGTTAGGTTTAGTGTAGGGTTTAGGGTTAGGTTTAGGATAAGGGTTAGGTTTAGGGTTAGCGTTAGTGTTAGGGTTAGGTTAAGGGGAAGTGTTAGGTTTAGGGAGAGGGTTAGGTTTAGGGTTAGGGTAAGGGTAAGGGCTAGGGTTATGTTTCGGTTAGGGTTAGGGAAAGGGTAAGGGTTAATGTTAGAGTTAGGGTTAGGTTTAGTATTGGGGTTAAGTTTAGGGTTAGGGTAAGGATTAGGGTTAGGGTTAGGGTTAGGTTTAGGATTAGGTTAGGGTTAGGGTTAGGGTTAGGGTAAGGGTATGTGTTAGGGTTAGGGTTATGGTGAGTGTTAGGGTTAGGCTAGTTGTTAGGTTTAGGTTTAGGGTTAAGGTAATGGTAAGGGTTAGGGTTAGGGTTAGGGTTAGGTTTAGTGTAGGGTTTAAGTTTAGGTTAGGATAAGGGTTAGGTTTAGGGTTAGCGTTAGGTTTAGGGTTAGGTTAAGGGGAAGTGTTAGGTTTAGGGAGAGGGTTAGGTTTAGGGTTAGGGTAAGGGTAAGGGTTAGGGTTAGGGGTTAGGGTTAGGGTTAGTGTAAGGGTTAGGTAAGGGTTAGGTTTAGGGTTAGGGTTAGGATAAGGGTTAGGGTTAGGGTTAGGGTAAGTGTTAGTGTTAGGGTTAGGGCAAGCGTTAGGGTTAGGGTTAGGGTTAGGGTAAGTGTTAGTGTTAGGGTTAGGGTAAGCGTTAGGGTTAGGGTCAGGGTTAGGGGTTAGGTTTACGGTTAGGGTTAGGGGTTAGGGTTAGGGTTAGTGTTAGGGTTAGGTAAGGGTTAGGGTTAGGGTTTAGGGTTAGTGTTAGGGTTAGGTTAAGGGTTAGGGTTAGCGTTAGGGTTAGGGTTAGGATAAGGGATAGGTTGAGGGTTTGGCTTAGGGTAAGGGTATGTGTTAGTTTTAGGATTAGGGTTAGGGTTAGGGTTAAGAGTAGGGTTAAGGTTAGGATAAGAATAAGGGTTAAGTTTAGGTATAGGGTTAGGGGTTAGGCTTAGGTTTAGTGTAAGGTTTAGGGTTAGTATTAGGGTTAGTGTTAGGGTTAGGGGAAGCGTTAGGGTTAGGGTTAGGTTAGGTTAAGTGTAAGTGTTATGCTTAGGGTTAGGGTTAGGGTAAGAGTAAGGGTTAGGATTAGGGTTAGATTTAGGGTTAGGGTTAGGGTTAGGGTAAGGGTTAGGTTTAAGGTTAGGGTTAGGGTTAGTTTTAGGGTTAGGGTTAGGTTTATTGTAAGGGCAAGCATTAGGGTTAGGATTACGTTACGGTTAGGGTAAGGGTTAGGGTTAGGGTTAGGGTTAGGGTTAGGGTTAGGGTAAGGTTAAGGGTTAGGTTTAGGATTAGGGTTAGGGTTAGGGTGAGGGTTAGGGTTAGGTTTAGGTTTAGAGTTAGTGTTAGGGAAAGGGTAAGGGATAATGTTAGGGTTAGGGTTAGGTTTAGTGTTGGGGATAAGGTTAGGGTTAGGGTAAGGATTAGGGTTAGGGTTAGGGTTAGGTTTAGGGCTAGGTTAGGGTTAGGGTAGGGTTAGGGTTAGGGTTTGGCTAAGGGTATGTGTTAGGGTTAGGGTTAGGGTTAGGGTTAGTGTTAGGGTTAGGCTAATTGTTAGGGTTAGGTTTTTGGTTAAGGTAAGGGTAAGGGTTAGGGTTAGGTTTAGTGTAGGGTTTAGGGTTAGGTTTAGGATAAGGGTTAGGTTTAGGGTTAGCGTTAGTGTTAGGGTTAGGTTAAGGGGAAGTGTTAGGTTTAGGGAGAGGGTTAGGTTTAGGGTTAGGGTAAGGGTAAGGGCTAGGGTTATGTTTCGGTTAGGGTTAGGGAAAGGGTAAGGGTTAATGTTAGAGTTAGGGTTAGGTTTAGTATTGGGGTTAAGTTTAGGGTTAGGGTAAGGATTAGGGTTAGGGTTAGGGTTAGGTTTAGGATTAGGTTAGGGTTAGGGTTAGGGTTAGGGTAAGGGTATGTGTTAGGGTTAGGGTTATGGTGAGTGTTAGGGTTAGGCTAGTTGTTAGGTTTAGGTTTAGGGTTAAGGTAATGGTAAGGGTTAGGGTTAGGGTTAGGGTTAGGTTTAGTGTAGGGTTTAAGTTTAGGTTAGGATAAGGGTTAGGTTTAGGGTTAGCGTTAGGTTTAGGGTTAGGTTAAGGGGAAGTGTTAGGTTTAGGGAGAGGGTTAGGTTTAGGGTTAGGGTAAGGGTAAGGGTTAGGGTTAGGGGTTAGGGTTAGGGTTAGTGTAAGGGTTAGGTAAGGGTTAGGTTTAGGGTTAGGGTTAGGATAAGGGTTAGGGTTAGGGTTAGGGTAAGTGTTAGTGTTAGGGTTAGGGCAAGCGTTAGGGTTAGGGTTAGGGTTAGGGTAAGTGTTAGTGTTAGGGTTAGGGTAAGCGTTAGGGTTAGGGTCAGGGTTAGGGGTTAGGTTTACGGTTAGGGTTAGGGGTTAGGGTTAGGGTTAGTGTTAGGGTTAGGTAAGGGTTAGGGTTAGGGTTTAGGGTTAGTGTTAGGGTTAGGTTAAGGGTTAGGGTTAGCGTTAGGGTTAGGGTTAGGATAAGGGATAGGTTGAGGGTTTGGCTTAGGGTAAGGGTATGTGTTAGTTTTAGGATTAGGGTTAGGGTTAGGGTTAAGAGTAGGGTTAAGGTTAGGATAAGAATAAGGGTTAAGTTTAGGTATAGGGTTAGGGGTTAGGCTTAGGTTTAGTGTAAGGTTTAGGGTTAGTATTAGGGTTAGTGTTAGGGTTAGGGGAAGCGTTAGGGTTAGGGTTAGGTTAGGTTAAGTGTAAGTGTTATGCTTAGGGTTAGGGTTAGGGTAAGAGTAAGGGTTAGGATTAGGGTTAGATTTAGGGTTAGGGTTAGGGTTAGGGTAAGGGTTAGGTTTAAGGTTAGGGTTAGGGTTAGTTTTAGGGTTAGGGTTAGGTTTATTGTAAGGGCAAGCATTAGGGTTAGGATTACGTTACGGTTAGGGTAAGGGTTAGGGTTAGGGTTAGGGTTAGGGTTAGGGTTAAGGTTAGGTTTCAGGTTAGGGTTAGGGTAATTGTAAGGGTTGGGGTTAGGGTTAGGTTTAGGTTTAGGGTCAGGGTTAGGGTTAGGTTTAGTGTTGGGGTTAAGGTTAGGGTTAGGGTAAGGATTAGGGTTAGGGTTAGGGTTAGGTTTAGGGTTAGGTTTAGGGTTAGGTTAGGGTTAGGGTTAGGGTTAGGGTAAGGGTATGTGTTAGGTTTAGGGTTACGGTTAGGGATAGCGTTAGGGTTAGTGTTAGGATTAGGCTAATTGTTAGGTTTGGTTTAGGGTTAAGGTAAGGGTAAGGGTTAGGGTTAGGTTTAGTGTAGGGTTTAGGGTTAGGTTTAGGATAAGGGTTAGGTTTAGGGTTAGCGTTAGGGTTAGGGTTAGGTTCAGGGTAAGGGTTAGGTTTAGGGAGAGGTTTAGGTTTAGGGTTAGGTTAAGGGTAAGTTTTAGGGTTATGGTTAGGGTTAGGGTTAGGGTTAGGGATTAGTGTTAGGGTTAGGGTAAGTGTTAGGTAAGGGTTAGGGTTAGGGATTAGGGTTAGTGTTAGGGTTGTGTTAAGGGTTAGGGTTAGGGTTAGGGTTAGGATAAGCGTTAGGGTTAGGGTTAGGGTTAGGTTTAGGGTTAGTGTTAGGATAAAAGTAAGTGGTAGGGTTAGGGTTAGGGTTAGGGTTAGGGTAAGGTTAAGGGTTAGGGTTAGGATTAGGGTTAGGGTTAGGGTTAGGGTTAGGGTTAGGGTAAGGTTAAGGGTTAGGGTTAGGATTAGGGTTAGGGTTAGGGTGAGGGTTAGGGTTAGGATTAGGTTTAGGGTTAGGGTTAGGAAAGGGTAAGGGTTAAGGTTAGGGTTAGGGTTAGGTTTAGTATTGGGGTTAAGGTTAGGGTTAGGGTAAGGATTAGGGTTAGGGTTAGGGTTCGGTTTAGGGTTAGGTTAGGGTTAGGGTTAGGGTTAGGGTTTGGGTAAGGGTATGTGTTAGAGTTAGGGTTAGGGTTAGGGTTAGTGTTAGGGTTAGGCTAATTGTTAGGGTTAGGTTTAGGGTTAAGGTAAGGGTAAGGGTAAGGGTTAGGTTTAGTATAGGGTTTAGGGTTAGGTTTAGGATAAGGTTTAGGTTTAGGGTTAGCGTTAGTGTTTGGGTTAGGTTAAGGTTAAGGGATAGGTTTAGGGTGAGGGTTAGGTTTATTGTTAGGGTAAGGGTAAGGGTTAGGGTTATGGTTAGGGTTAGGGTTAGGGGTTAGGGTTAGCGTTAGGTTAAGGGTTAGGTAAGGGTTAGGGTTAGGGGTTAGGGTTAGTGTTAGGGTTGGGTTAAGGGTTAGTGTTAGGGTTAGGGTTAGGGTTAGGATTAGGGTTAGGGTTAGGGTTAGGGTAAGGTTAAGGGTTAGGTTTAGGATTAGGGTTAGGGTTAGGGTGAGGGTTAGGGTTAGGTTTAGGTTTAGAGTTAGTGTTAGGGAAAGGGTAAGGGATAATGTTAGGGTTAGGGTTAGGTTTAGTGTTGGGGATAAGGTTAGGGTTAGGGTAAGGATTAGGGTTAGGGTTAGGGTTAGGTTTAGGGCTAGGTTAGGGTTAGGGTAGGGTTAGGGTTAGGGTTTGGCTAAGGGTATGTGTTAGGGTTAGGGTTAGGGTTAGGGTTAGTGTTAGGGTTAGGCTAATTGTTAGGGTTAGGTTTATGGTTAAGGTAAGGGTAAGGGTTAGGGTTAGGTTTAGTGTAGGGTTTAGGGTTAGGTTTAGGATAAGGGTTAGGTTTAGGGTTAGCGTTAGTGTTAGGGTTAGGTTAAGGGGAAGTGTTAGGTTTAGGGAGAGGGTTAGGTTTAGGGTTAGGGTAAGGGTAAGGGCTAGGGTTATGTTTCGGTTAGGGTTAGGGAAAGGGTAAGGGTTAATGTTAGAGTTAGGGTTAGGTTTAGTATTGGGGTTAAGTTTAGGGTTAGGGTAAGGATTAGGGTTAGGGTTAGGGTTAGGTTTAGGATTAGGTTAGGGTTAGGGTTAGGGTTAGGGTAAGGGTATGTGTTAGGGTTAGGGTTATGGTGAGTGTTAGGGTTAGGCTAGTTGTTAGGTTTAGGTTTAGGGTTAAGGTAATGGTAAGGGTTAGGGTTAGGGTTAGGGTTAGGTTTAGTGTAGGGTTTAAGTTTAGGTTAGGATAAGGGTTAGGTTTAGGGTTAGCGTTAGGTTTAGGGTTAGGTTAAGGGGAAGTGTTAGGTTTAGGGAGAGGGTTAGGTTTAGGGTTAGGGTAAGGGTAAGGGTTAGGGTTAGGGGTTAGGGTTAGGGTTAGTGTAAGGGTTAGGTAAGGGTTAGGTTTAGGGTTAGGGTTAGGATAAGGGTTAGGGTTAGGGTTAGGGTAAGTGTTAGTGTTAGGGTTAGGGTAAGCGTTAGGGTTAGGGTTAGGGTTAGGGTAAGTGTTAGTGTTAGGGTTAGGGTAAGCGTTAGGGTTAGGGTCAGGGTTAGGGGTTAGGTTTACGGTTAGGGTTAGGGGTTAGGGTTAGGGTTAGTGTTAGGGTTAGGTAAGGGTTAGGGTTAGGGTTTAGGGTTAGTGTTAGGGTTAGGTTAAGGGTTAGGGTTAGCGTTAGGGTTAGGGTTAGGATAAGGGATAGGTTGAGGGTTTGGCTTAGGGTAAGGGTATGTGTTAGTTTTAGGATTAGGGTTAGGGTTAGGGTTAAGAGTAGGGTTAAGGTTAGGATAAGAATAAGGGTTAAGTTTAGGTATAGGGTTAGGGGTTAGGCTTAGGTTTAGTGTAAGGTTTAGGGTTAGTATTAGGGTTAGTGTTAGGGTTAGGGGAAGCGTTAGGGTTAGGGTTAGGTTAGGTTAAGTGTAAGTGTTATGCTTAGGGTTAGGGTTAGGGTAAGAGTAAGGGTTAGGATTAGGGTTAGATTTAGGGTTAGGGTTAGGGTTAGGGTAAGGGTTAGGTTTAAGGTTAGGGTTAGGGTTAGTTTTAGGGTTAGGGTTAGGTTTATTGTAAGGGCAAGCATTAGGGTTAGGATTACGTTACGGTTAGGGTAAGGGTTAGGGTTAGGGTTAGGGTTAGGGTTAGGGTTAAGGTTAGGTTTCAGGTTAGGGTTAGGGTAATTGTAAGGGTTGGGGTTAGGGTTAGGTTTAGGTTTAGGGTCAGGGTTAGGGTTAGGTTTAGTGTTGGGGTTAAGGTTAGGGTTAGGGTAAGGATTAGGGTTAGGGTTAGGGTTAGGTTTAGGGTTAGGTTAGGGTTAGGGTTAGGGTTAGGGTAAGGGTATGTGTTAGGTTTAGGGTTATGGTTAGGGATAGCGTTAGGGTTAGTGTTAGGATTAGGCTAATTGTTAGGTTTGGTTTAGGGTTAAGGTAAGGGTAAGGGTTAGGGTTAGGTTTAGTGTAGGGTTTAGGGTTAGGTTTAGGATAAGGGTTAGGTTTAGGGTTAGCGTTAGGGTTAGGGTTAGGTTAAGGGTAAGGGTTAGGTTTAGGGAGAGGGTTAGGTTTAGGTTTAGGTTAAGGGTAAGTTTTAGGGTTATGGTTAGGGTTAGGGTTAGGGTTAGGGATTAGTGTTAGGGTTAGGGTAAGTGTTAGGTAAGGGTTAGGGTTAGGGATTAGGGTTAGTGTTAGGGTTGTGTTAAGGGTCAGGGTTAGGGTTAGGGTTAGGGTTAGGATAAGGGTTAGGGTTAGGGTTAGGGTTAGGTTTAGGGTTAGTGTTAGGATAAAAGTAAGTGGTAGGGTTAGGGTTAGGGTTAGGGTTAGGGTAAGGTTAAGGGTTAGGGTTAGGATTAGGGTTAGGGTTAGGGTAAGGTTTAGCGTTAGGGTAAGGGTTAGGGTTACGTACGGGTAATGGTTAAGGTTAGGGTTAGGGTTAGGTTTAGGGTTAGGTTAGGGTTAGGGTTAGGGTTAGGGTACGGGTATGTGTTAGGTTTAGGGTTAGGGTTAGGGTTAGGGTTAGGGTTAGGGTTAGGGTTAGGCTAATTGTTAGGGTTAGGTTTAGGGTTAAGGTAAGGGTAAGGGTTAGGGTTAGGGTTAGGGTTAGGTTTAGTGTAGGATTTAAGGTTAGGTTTAGGATAACGGTTAGGTTTAGGGTTAGCGTTAGGTTTGGGGTTAGGTTCAGGGTAAGGGTTAGGTTTAGGGAGAGGGTTAGTTTTAGGGTTAGAGTAAGGGTAAGGTTTAGGGTTATGGTTATGGTTAGGGTTAGGGGTTAGGGTTAGGGTCAGGGTAAGGGTTAGGTAAGGGTTAGGCTTATGGGTTAGGTTTAGTGTTAGGGTTGGGTTAAGGTTTAGGTTTAGGGTTAGGGTTAGGAGAAGGGTTAGCGTTAGGGTTAGGGTAAGTGTTAGTGTTAGGGTTAGGGTTAGGGTTAGGGTAAGGGTTAGGGTTAGGGTTTCGGTTAGGGGTTAGGGTTAGGGCTTAGGGTTAGGGTTTGGTAAGAGTTAGGGTTAGAGGTTAGGATTAGTGTTAGGGTTAGGTTAAGGGTTAGGGTTACTGTTAGGGTTAGGGGTAGGATAAGGGTTAGGGTTAGGTTTAGGGTTAGGGTAAGTGTAAGCGTTAGGGTTAAGGTTAGCGTTAGGGTAAGGGTAAGGGTTAGGGTTAGGGTTACGGTTAGGGGATAGGGTTAGGGTTACATTTAGGGTTAGGGTTAGCGTAAAGGTAAGGGATAGGGTTGGGGATAGGGTTAGGGTTAGGGTTAGGTTTAGGGTTAGGGTTAGTGTAAGGGTAAGGGTTAGGTTTAATGTTGGGTTTAAGGTTAGGGTTATGGTAAGGGTTAGGGTTAGCGTTAGGGATAGGTTTAGGGTTAGGTTTAGAGTTAGGTTAAGGTTAGGGTTAGGGTTAGGATAAGGGTATGTGTTAGCTTTAGGGTTAGGGTTATGGTTATGGGTTAGGGGTTAGGGTTAGGGTTAGGGTTAGGGGTTAGGGTTAGGGTAGGATTAGGGTAAGGCCTAGGGTAAGGGTTAGGGTGACGTGTAGGGAAAGGATAAGGGTTAGGTTTAAGGTTAGGTTTAGGGTTAGGGTTAGGGTTAAGATTAGGGTTACGGTTACGATAAGGCTAAGGGTTAGGGTTACGTATCGGGTTAGGATTAGGGTAAGGGTGAGGGTTAGGGTTCGGGTTAGGTTTAGGGTTTGGGTTAGGATTAGTGTAAGGGTAAGGTTTAGGGTTAAGGTTAGGGTTAGGGTTAGGTTTAAGGTTATAGTTAGGGTGAGGGTAAGGTTAAGGGTTAGGTTTAGGATTAGGGTAGGTTAGGGTAAGGGATAGGTTTAGGGTTAGGGTTAGGTTTAGAGTTATGGTTAGGGTTAGGGTAAGGGTAAGGGTTAGGGTTAGCGTTAGGTTTAGGGTAAGG
>JANJXV010000162.1:52500-87500 GCA_024803745.1 Megascapheus bottae | reverse complement strand
GGATTAAGGATTAGTGTTAGGGTTAGGGTTAGGGTTAGGATAAGGGTTAGGGTTAGGGTTAGGGTAAGTGTTAGTGTTAGGGTTAGGGTAAGCGTTAGGGTTAGGGTTAGGGTTAGGGGTTAGGTTTACGGTTAGGTTTAGGGGTTAGGGTTAGGGTTAGGTAAGTGTTAGGGTTAGGGTTTAGGGTTAGTGTTAGGGTTAGGTTAAGTGTTAGGGTTAGGGTTAGGGTTAGGATAAGGGAAAGTTTAGGGTTAGGCTTAGGGTAAGGGTAAGCGTTAGTGTTAGGATTAGGGTTAGGGTTAGGGTTAAGATTAGGGTTAAGGTTAGGATAAGGATAAGTGTTAGGGTTAGGTATAGGGTTAGGGGTTAGGCTTAGGTTTTGTGTAAGGTTTAGGGTTAGTGTTAGGGTTAGGGTTAGGGTTAGGGTTAGGGGAAGCCTTAGGGTTAGGGATAGGGTTAGGTTAAGTGTAAGTGTTATGGTTAGGGTTAGGGTTAGGTTAAGGGTAAGGATTAGGATTAGGGTTAGGTTTAGGGTTAGGTTTAGGGTTAGGGTAAGGGTTAGGTTTAAGGTTAGGGTTAGGGTTAGTTTTAGGGTTAGCGTTAGGGTTGTGGTAAGGGCAAGGATTAGGGTTAGGATTACGTTAGGGTTAGGGTAAGGGTTAGGGTTAGGTTTAGGGTTAGGATTAGGTTTCAGGTTAGGGGTTAGAGTTACGGTTAGGGTTAGGGTTAGGTTTAGGGTTAGGGTTAGGGTAAGGGTAAGGGTTAGGGTTAGGGTAAGGGTTAGGTTTAGGGTTAGGGATAGGGTTAGGGTTAGGGTTAGGGTAGGGGTATGGTTAGGGGTAGGGTTAGCGTTAGGGTTAGGGTTAGGCTTAGAGTTAGGGATAGGGTTAGGGTTAGGGTTAGGGTAGGGGTATGCTTAGGGATAGGGTTAGGGTTAGGGTTAGGGTAGGGGTATGGTTAGGGGTAGGGTTAGCGTTAGGGTTAGGGTTAGGCTTAGAGTTAGGGTTAGGGTTAGTTTTAGGGTAAGTGTAAGGGTTAGGGTTAGGTTTATGGTTAGGGTTAGGGTTAGGGCTTAGGGTTAGGGTTAGGGTTAGGTAATGGTTAGCATCAGGGGTTAGGGTTAGTGTTAGGGTTGGGTTAAGGATTAGTGTTAGGGTTAGGGTTAGGGTTAGGATAAGTGTTAGGGTTAGGGTTAGGGTAAGTGTTAGTGTTAGGGTTAGGGTAAGCATTAGGGTTAGGGTTAGGGGTTAGGTTTACGGTTAGGTTTAGGGGTTAGGGTTAAGGTTAGGTAAGGGTTAGGGTTAGGGTTTAGGGTTAGTGTTAGGGTTAGGTTAAGTGTTAGGGTTAGAGTTAGGGTTAGGATAAGGGATAGGTTTAGGGTTAGGCTTAGGGTAAGGGTAAGCGTTAGTGTTAGGATTAGGGTTAGGGTTAGGGTTAAGATTAGGGTTAAGGTTAGTATAAGGATAAGGGTTAGGGTTAGGTATAGGGTTAGGGGTTAGGCTTAGGTTTTGTGTAAGGTTTAGCGTTAGTGTTAGGGTTAGGGTTAGGGTTAGGGGAAGCCTTAGGTTTAGGGTTAGGGTTAGGTTAAGTGTAAGTGTTATGGTTAGGGTTAGGGTTAGGTTAAGGGTAAGGATTAGGATTAGGGTTAGGTTTATGGTTAGAGTTAGGGTTAGGGTAAGGGTTAGGTTTACGGTTAGGGTTAGGTTTCAGGTTAGGGGTTAGGGTTAGGGTTAGGTTTAGGGTTAGGATTAGGGTAAGGGTAAGGGTATCTGTTAGGGTTAGGGTTAGGTTAGGGTTAGGGTTAGGGTTAGGTTTAGCCTTAGGGTTAGGGTTAGGTTAGGGTTAGGGTTAGGGTAAGGGATAGGGTTATGGTTAGGTTTAAGATTAGGGTTAGGGTAAGGGTTAGGATTAGGGTTAGGGTTAGTGTTAGGGTTAGGGTTAGGGTTACGGTTAGCGTTAGGGTTAGGGTTAGGGTAAGTGTAAGGGTTAGGGTTAGGTTTAGAGTTAGGGTTAAGGTAAGGGTAAGTGTTAGGGTTAGGGTTACGATTAGTTTTAGGGTTAGGGTTAGTGTAAGTGTAAGGGTTAGGGTTAAGTTTAGGATTAGGGTTAGGTTTAGGGTTTGGGTTAGTTTAAGAGTAACGGTTAGGTTTAGGGTTAGGGTTAGGGTTAGGGTAAGACTAAGGGTTAGGGTTAGGGTTATGGTTAGGGTAAGGGTTAGAGTTATGGTTAGGGTTAGGGTAAAGTTTAGGGTTAGGGTTAGGGTTAGGGTTAGGGTAAGGGTAAGGGTAAGGGTTAGGCTTAGGTTTAGGGTTAGGGTAAAGCTTAGGGTTAGGGTTAGGGTTAGGGTAGGGGTAGGGTAAGGGTAAGTGTTAGGGTTAGGGTTAGGGTTAGGATAAGGGTAAGGGTTAGGGTTAGAGTAAGTGTTAGGTTTAGGGTTAGGTTAAGGGTTAGGGTTAGGGTTAGGTTTAGTGTTGGGTTTAAGGTTAGGGTTAGGGTAAGGGTTAGGGTTAGCGTTAGGTTTAGGTTTAGGGTTAGGTTTAGGGATAAGTTAAGGTTAGGGTTATGGTTAGGTTAAGGGTATGTGTTAGGGTTAGGGTAAGGGTTAGGTTTAGGGGTTAGTTTTAGTGTTAGGGTTAGGTTAAGGTTTAGGGTTAGGGTTAGGGTTAGGGTTAGGGTAAGGGTTAGGGTTAGGTTTAGGGTTAGGGTAAGAATAAGTGTTAGTGTTAGTGTTAGGGTTAGGGTTAGGGTTAGGGTTAAGACTAGGGTTAAGGTTAGGATAAGGGTAAGGGTTAGGGTTAGGTATAAGTTTAGGTTTAGGGTAAGGGTGAGAGTTAGGGTTAGGGTTAGGTTTAGGGTTAGGTTTAGCGTTAGGTTTAGAGTTAGGGTTAGTGTAACGGTACGGTTTAGGGTAAAGGTTAGGGTTAGGGTCAGGGTTAGGTTTAGAGTTAGGGTTTGGGTTAGGGTAAGGTAAGGGTTAGGTTTAGGTTTAGGTTTAGGCTTAGGGTTAGGGTAAGGGTAGGGGTTAGGGTTAGCCTTAGGGTTAGGGTAAGGGTTAGGTTTAGGGTCAGGGTTAGAGTTAGGTTTAGGGTTAGGTTAATGGTAGGGTAAGGGTTAGGGTTAGGGGTTAGGCTTAGGGTTAGTGTAAGGGTTAGGGTTAGTGTTTGGGTTAGGGTTAGGTAAGCGTTAGGGTTAGGGTTAGGGTTAGGTTAAGGGTAAGTGTTATGGTTATGGTTATGGTTAGGGTTAGGGTAAGGGTAACGTTTAGGTTTAGGATTAAGTTGAGGGTTAGATTTTGGGTTAGGGTTAGGGTAAGGGTAAGGGTTAGGGTTAAGGTTTAGTGTTAGGGTTAGAGTTAGGGTTAGGGTAAAGGTAAGGGTTAGGGTTAAGGTTTAGTGCTAGGGTTAGGGTTACGGTTAGGGAAAGGATAAGGGTTAGGGTTAAGGTTAGGTTTAGGGTTAGGATTAGGTTTAAGTTACTGTTACGGTTAGGATATGGGTAAGGGTTAGGATTAGGTTTAGGGTTAGGGTTAGGGTAAGGGTGAGGGTTATGTTTAGGGTTAGGGTTAGAGTTAGGTTTAAGGTTAGGGTTAGTATAAGGGTAAGGGTTAGGGTTAAGGTTACAATTAGGGTTAGGTTTATGGTTACGGTTAGGGTTAGGGTTAGGTTTAGGGTAAGGGTAAGGTTTAGAGTTAGGTTGAGGGTTAGGGTTAGGGTAAGGGTAAGGGTTAGGGTTAGGGTTAGGGTTAGGTTTAGGGTTAGGGTAGGGTAAGCGTTAGGTTTAGGGTTAGGGTAAGGGTTAGGGTTGGGTTTAGGGTTAGGTTGGGGGTTAGGGTAATTGTAAGTGTTATTTTAGGGTTAGGGTTAGGATAAGGTGAAGGGTTAGGGTTAGGGTTAGGGGTTAGGGTTAGGGTTAGCGTTAGGGGATAGGGTTAGGGTTACATTAGGGTAACGGTTAGGGTTAGGGTTAGGCTTAGGGTTAGTGTGAGGGTTAGGGTTAGGGTTAGGGTTAGGGTTAGGATAAGGGTTAGGGTTAGCATTAGGGTAAGTGTTAGTGTTAGGGTTAGGGTTACGGTTAGGGTAAGCGTTAGGGTTAGGGGTTAGGGGTACGGTTAGTGTTAGGGGTTAGGGTTAAGGTTAGGGTAGGGTAAGGGTTAGGTTTAAGGGTTAGGGTTAGTGTTAGGGTTAGGTTAAGGTTTAGGGTTAGGGTTAGGGTTAGGGTTAGGATAAGGGTTAGGGTTAGTTTTAGGGTTAGGGTAAGAGTGTTAGTGTTAGGGTTAGGGTTAGGGTTAAGATTAGGGTTAAGGTTAGAATAAGGGTAAGGGTTAGGGTTAGGTATAAGGTTAGATTTAGGGTAAGGGTGAGAGTTAGGGTTAGGGTTAGGATTAGGGTTAGGTTTATTGTTAGGTTTAGAGTTAGGGTTAGTGTAACAGTAAGGGTTAGGGTAAAGGTTAGGGTTAGGGTCAGGGTTACATTTAGAGTTAGGGTTAGTGTTAGGGTAAGGGTAAGGGTTAGGTTTAGGTTTAGGCTTAGGGTTAGGGTAAGGGTTAGGGTTAGGGTTAGGTTAGGGTTAGAGTTAGGGTAAGGGTAAGGTTTAGGTTTAGGTTTAGGTTTAGGGTAAGGGTAAGGGTTAGGGTTAGCGTTAGGGTTAGGGTAAGGGTTAGAGTTAGGGTTAGGGTCAGGGTTAGAGTTAGGTTAGGGTTAGGGTTAGGGTTAGGGTTAGGGTAAGGGTTAAGGTTAGCGATTAGGCTTAGGGTTAGTGTAAGGGTTAGGGTTAGTGTTAGGATTAGGGTTAGGGTTAGGGTAAGCGTTAGGGTCAGGTTTAGCCTTAGGTTAAGGGAAAGTGTTATGGTTAGGGTTAGGGTTAGGGCTAGGGTAAGGGTAACGGTTAGGGTTAGGTTTAGGGTTAGGGTCGGGTTAGTGTAAGGGTAAGGGTTAGGGTTAAGGTTAGGGTTAGGGTTAGTTTTAGGTTTAGGGTTAGGGTTATGGTAAGGATAAGGGTTAGGGTTAGGATTAGGTTAGGGTTACGGTAAGGGTTAGGGTTAGGGTTAGGGTTGGGTTTCAGGTTAGGGTTAGGGTAAGGGTAAGGGTTGGGGTAAGGTTTAGGGCTAGGTTTAGTGTTACGGTTAGGGTTGGGGTTAGGGTTAGAGTAAGGGTATGTGTTACGGTTAGTGTTAGGGGTAGGTTTAGTGTACGGGTAAGGTTTAGGGTTAGCGTTAGGTTAAGGGTAAGGGTTAGGGTTAGGGTTAGGGTTAGGGTAAGGGTAAGGGTTAGGGTTAAGGTTAGGGTTACGGTTAGTTTTAGGGTTAGTGTTTAGGTTTATGGTAAGGGTAAGGATTAGGGTTAGGATTAGGTTAGGGTTAGGGTAAGGGTGAGGGTTAGGTTTAGGGTTAGGGCTAGGTTTCAGGTTAGGGTTAGTGTAAGGTTAAGGGTTGGGTTTAGGGTTAGGGTTAGGGTTAGGTTTAGTGTTTCGTTTAAGGTTAGGTTACGGTAAGCGTTAGGGTTAGGGTTAGGGTTAGGGTTAGGGTTAGGTTTAGGGTTAGGTTTAGGGTTACGGTTAGGGTTAGGGTTAGGGTTAGGGTAAGTGTATGCGTTAGGGTTAGGGTTAGGGTTCGGTTTAGGATAAGGGTAAGGTTTAGGGTTAGCGTTAGGGTAAGGGTAAGAGTTAGGGTTAGGGTTAGGGTTAGGTTTACGTTAAGGGTTAGGGCTAGGTTTAGGGTAAGGGTAAGGTCTAGGGTTAGGTTGAGGGTTAGGGTTAGGGTAAGGGTAAGGGGAAGCATTAGGGTTAGGGTTAGGGTTAGGTTTAGGGTTAGGGTAAGGGTAAGCGTTAGGTTTAGGTTAGGGGTTAGGGTAATTTTAAGTGTTATTTTAGGGTTAGGGTTAGGATAAGGTTAAGGGTTAGGGTTAGGGTTAGGGTTTGGGGTTAGGGTTAGGTTTAGGGTTGGGGTTAGGGTTAGGGTTACGTTAGGGTAACGGTTAGGGTTAGGCTTAGGGTTGGGGTTAGGGTTAGGTTTAGGGTTAGCGTTAGAGTTAGGGTTAGTGTTAGGGTAAGGGTATGTGTTAGGGTTAGAGTTAGGGTTAGGGTTAGGTTTAGGGTAAGGGTTAGGGTTAGGTTTAGGGTAAGGGTAAGTTTTAGGGTTAGCGTTAGGGTTAGGGTTAGAGTAAGGGTAAGGATTAGGGTTAGGGTTAGGTTTAGGTTTAGTGTTGGGTTTAAGGTTAGGGTTAGGGTAAGTGTTAGGGTTAGTGTTAGGGTTAGGGTTAGATTTAGTGTAAGGGTATGTGTTAGGGTTAGGGTTAGGGTTAGCGTTAGGGTTAGGCTAAGTCTTAGGGTTAGGTTTAGGGTTAAGGTAAGGTAAGGGTTAGGGTTAGGATTAGGGTAGGGGTTAGGTTAAGGGTTAGGGTTAGATTTAGGGTTAGGTTTAGAGTTTGGGTTAGGGTTAGGGTAAGGGTAAGGGTAAGGGTAAGGGATAGGTTTAGGGTTAGGATTAGGGTTAGGGTAAGGGTAAGGTTTAGGGTAAGAATTAGGGTTAGGGTTAGGGTTACGGTTAGGTTTAGGGTCAGGGTTAGAGTTAGGTTTAGGGTTAGGTTAATGGTAAGGTTTAGGTTTAGGGTTAGGGTTCGGGTTAGGGTAAGGGTTAGGGGTTAGGCTTAGTGTTAGTGTAACAGTTAGGGTTAGTGTTAAGGTTAGTGTTAGTGTTAGGGTTAGGGTTAGGGTTAGGTTTAGGGTTAGGGTAAGAGGAAGGATTAGGGTTAAGGTTAGGGTTAGTGTTAGTTTTAGGGTTAGGGTTAGGGTTATGGTAAAGGTAAGGATTAGGGTTAGGTTTATGTTAGGGTTAGGGTAAGGGTTAATGTTAGGTTTAGGGTTAGGGTTAGGTTTCAGGTTAGGGTTAGGGTAAGGGCAAGGGTTGGGGTTAGGGTTAGGTTTAGGTTTAGTGTTTCGGTTAAGGTTAGGGTTACGGTAAGTGTTAGGTTTAGGGTTCGGGTTAGGTTTAGGGTTAGGTTTAGGGTTACGGTTAGGGTTAGGGTTAGGGTTAGGATAAGGGATAGGTTTATGGTTAGGCTTAGGGTAAGGGTAAGCATTAGTGTTAGGATTAGGGTTAGGGTTAGGGTTAAGATTAGGGTTAAGGTTAGGATAAGGATAAGGGTTAGGGTTAGGTATAGGGTTAGGGGTTAGGCTTAGGTTTTGTGTAAGGGTTAGGTTTAGGGTTAGGTTTAGGGTTAGGGTTAGGGGAAGCCTTAGGGTTAGGGTGAGGGTTAGGTTAAGTGTAAGTGTTATGGTTAGGGTTAGGCTTAGGGTAAGGGTAAGGGTTAGGATTAGGGTTAGGTTTAGGGTTAGGGTTAGGGTTAGGGTAAGGGTTAGGTTTAAGGTTAGGGTTAGGGTTAGTTTTAGGTTTATGGTTAGGGTTATGGTAAGGGCAAGGATTAGGGTTCGGATTACGTTTGGTTTAGGATAAGGGTTAGGGTTAGGTTTAGGGTTATGGTTAGGTTTCAGGTTAGGGTAGGGTAAGGGTAAGGGTTAGGTTAGGGTTAGGGTTAGGGTATGGGTTAGGTTTAGGGTTATGGTTAGGTTTAGGGTTAGTTTTAGGGTAACGGTTTCCGTTAGGGTTAGGGTTATGGTAAGGGTATGTGTTAGGGTTAGGGTTAGGTTTAGGGTTAGGGTTAGGGTTAGGGTTAGCCTTAGAGTAAGGGTAAGGGCTAGAGTGAGAGTTAGGGTTAAGGTAAGGTTATGGGTTAGGCTTAGGGTTAGGGTTAGGGTTAGGTTTAGGGTAAGGGTTAGGGTTAGGTTTAGGGTAAGGGTAAGTTTTAGGGTTAGCGTTAGGGTAAGGGTAAGGGTTAGAGTTAGGGTTAGGGTTAGGTTTAGGGTTAGGGTTAGGGTTAGGGTTGGAGTTAGGATAAGTGTTAGGGTTAGGGTTAACGTTAGGGTTAGGGTTAGGTTTAGGGTTAGGTTTAGGGTTACGTTAAGGTTAAGGGTTAGGGTTAGGATTAGGTTTAGGGTTAGGGTAATGGTTAGGGTTAGGGTTAGGGTTAGGTTTAGGGTTAGGGTTAGGGTAAGGGTTAAGGTTAGGGTTAGGTTTAGGGTTAGGTTAGGGTTAGGGTTAGGGTTACTGTTAGGGTTAGGGTAAGGGTATGTGTTAGGGTTAGGGTTAGGGTTAGGGTTAGCGTTAGGGTTAGGGATAGGGTTAGTGTAAGTGTAAGGGTTAGGTTTAAGGTTAGGATTAGGGTTAGGTTTAGGATTTGGGTTAGTGTAAGAGTAAGGGTTAGGTTTACGGTTAGGGTTAGGGTAAGGTAAGGGTAAGGGTTAGGGTTAGCGTTAGGGTTAGGGTAAGGGTTAGGGTTAGGGTTAGGGTCAGGGTTAGAGTTAGGTTTAGGGTTAGGTTAATGGTAAGGGTTAGGGTTACGGTTAGGGTTAGGGTTAGGGTAAGCGTTAGGGTTAGGGTTTAGGCTTACTGTTAGTGAAAGTGTTAGGGTTTGTGTTAGGATTAGGGTTAGGGATAGGGTAAGCTTTCTGGTTAGGGTTAGGGTTAGGTGAAGGGTAAGTGTGTGGTTAGGGTTATGGTTAGGTTTAGGGTAAGGGTAAGGGTTAGGGTTAGGGTTAGGGTTAGGTTTAGGGTAAGGGTATGTGTTAGTGTTAGAGTCAGGGTGAGTGTTAGGTTTAGGGTAAGGGTTAGGGTTAGGTTTAGGGTAAGGTTAAGGTTTAGGGTTAGTGGTAAGGTAAGTGTAAGTGTTAGGGTTAGGTTTAGGGTTAGGGTTAGGGTTAGAGTTAGCGTAAGGGTAAGGTTTAGGATTGAGGTTAGGGTTAGGGTTAGGTTTATGGTTAGGGTTAGGGTTCGGGTAAGGTTAAGGGTTAGAGTCAGGATTAGGGTTAGGGTTAGGATTAGTTAGTGTTGGTGTTAAGGTTATGGTTAGGGTAAGTGTTAGGGTTAGGGTTAGGTTTAGGGTTAGGTTAGGGTTAGGGTTAGGGATAGGGTAAGGGTATGTGTTAGGGTTAGGGTTAGGATTAGGGTTAGCGTTAGGGTTAGGGTTAGGGTTAGAGTTAGGGTTACGGTAAGTTTTAGGGTCAGGGTAATGGTTAGGGTTAGGGTTATGGTTAGGGTTAGGGTTAGGGCTTAGGGTTAGGGTTAGGGTTAGGGTTAGGTAAGGGTTAGGGTTAGGGGTTAGGGTTAGTGTTAGGGTTGGGTTAAGGGTTAGTGTTAGCGTTAGAGTTAGGGTTAGGATAAGGTTTAGGGTTAGGGTTAGGGTAAGGTTAATGGTTAGGGTTAGGGTTAGGGTTACTATTAGTGTTGGGGTTAAGGTTAGGGTTAGGGTAAGTGTTAGGGTAGGGTTAGGGTTAGGTTTAGGGTTAGGTTAGGGTTAGGGTTAGGGTTAGGGTAAGGGTATGTGTTAGGGTTAGGGATAGGGTTAGGGTTAGGGTTAGCGTTAGGGTTACGGTTAGGGTTAGAGTTAGGGTTAGGGTTAGTTTTTGGGTAAGGGTAAGGGTTACGGTTAGGGTTATGGTTAGGGTTAGGGTTAGGGCTTAGGGATAGTGTTAGGGTTAGGGTTAGGGCTAGGTAAGGGTCAGGGTTAGGGGTTAGGGTTAGTGTTAGGGTTGGGTTAAGGGTTAGGGTTAGGATTAGGGTTAGGGTTAGGGTTAGGGTTAGGTAAGGGTTAGGGTTAGGGTTAGGGTTAGGGTTAAGATTAGGGTTAAGATTAGTATAAGGATAAGAGTTAGGGTTAGGTA
This sequence comes from Megascapheus bottae, assembly GCA_024803745.1. NCBI lineage: Eukaryota > Metazoa > Chordata > Mammalia > Rodentia > Geomyidae > Megascapheus > Megascapheus bottae. Next base: position 77,786 of record JANJXV010000162.1, on the reverse strand, counting down.
TAGGTTTAGGGGTTAGGCTTAGGTTTAGTTTAAGGTTTAGGGTTAGTGTTAGGGTTAGGGTTAGGGTTAGGGTTAGGTAAGGGTTAGGGTTAGGGTTAGGGTTAGGGTTAAGATTAGGGTTAAGATTAGTATAAGGATAAGAGTTAGGGTTAGGTATAGGTTTAGGGGTTAGGCTTAGGTTTAGTTTAAGGTTTAGGGTTAGTGTTAGGGTTAGGGTTAGGGTTAGGGGAAGCATTACGGTTAATGTTAGGGTTAGGTTAAGTGTAAGTGTTATGGTTAGGGTTAGGGTAAGGGTAAGGGTTAGGATTAGGTTTAGGTTTAGGGTTAGGGTTAGGGTAAGGGTGAGGGTTATGGTTAGGGTTATGGTTAGTTTTAGGGTTAGGGTTAGGGTTATGGTAAGGGCAAGAGTTAGGCTTAGGTTTAGGGTTAGGGTTAGGTTTCTGGTTAGGGTTAGGGTAAGGGTTAGGTTTAGGGTTAGGTTTAGGTTTAGGTTTAGGGTCAGGTTTAGGGTTACGGTTAGCGTTAGGGTTATGGTTAGGGTAAGGGTATGTGTTAGGGTTAGGGTTAGGTTTAGGGTAAGGGTAAGGTTTAGGGTTAGCGTTAGGGTAAGGGTAAGGGTTAGGGTTAGGGTTAGGGTTAAGGTAAGGGGAAGGGTTAGAGTTAAGGTTAGGGTTAGGTTTATGGTAAGGGTTAGGGTTAGGTTTAGGGTAAGGGTAAGGTTTAGGGTTAGGGTAAGGGTAAGTGTTAGGGTTAGGGTTAGGGTAAGGGTAAGGGTAAGGGTTATGTTTAGGGTTAGGGTAAGGTTTAGGTTGCGGTTAGGGTTAGGTTAGGGGTTAGGATAATTGTAAGTGTTAGGTTTAGGGTTAGGGTTAGGATAAGGTTAAGTGTTAGGGTTAGGGTTAGGGTTAGGGGTTAGGGTTAGGGTTAGGGTTAGGTTTCGAGTAAGGGTAAGGGTTAGGGTTAGGGTTAGGTTTAGGGTGAGCGTTAGATTGAGGGTTAGGGTTAGGGTAAGGGTATGTGTTAGGGTTAGGTTTAGGGTTAGGGTTAAGGTAAGGGTAAGGGTTAGGGTTAGGGTTAGGGTTAGGTTTACGGTAAGGGTTAGGGTTAGGTTTAGGGTAAGGGTAAGTTTTAGGGTTAGGTTTAGGGTTAGTGTTAGTGTAAGGGTTAGGATTAGGGTTGGGTTAGGTTTAGGGTTAGGGTAAGGGTAAAGGTAAGGGTTAGGTTTAATGTTAAGGTAAGGGTTAGGGTTGGGGTTAGGGTTAGGATAAGGTTAAGGGTTAGGTTTACGTTTAGGGTTAGGTTTAGGGTTAGGGTTAGGGTTATGGTTAGGGTAAGTGTAAGGGTTAGGTTTAAAGTTAGCGTAAGGGTTAGGGTTAGGGTTAGGGTTAGGGTTAGGTTTAGGGTTAGCGTTAGAGTTTGGGTTAGGGTTAGGTTAAGGGTATGTGTTAGGATTAGGGTTAGGGTTAGGGTTAGCGTTAGAGCAAGGGTAAGCGTTAGAGTTTAGGGTTAGGTAAGGTTTAGGGTAAGGGTTACGGTTAGGTTATGTGTTAGGGTTAGGGGTAGGGTTAGGGGTTAGGGTTTCGGTTATGGTTAGGGAAAGGATAAGGGTTAGGATTAAGGTTAGGTTTAGGGTTAGGTTTAGGGTTAAGATTAGGGTAACGGTTAGGATAAGGGTAAGTGTTAAGGATAGGTTTATGGTTAGGGTTAGGGTAAGGGTGAGGGTTAGGGTTAGGGTTAGGTTTAGGGTTAGGGTTAGGGTTAGGGTTAGGGTAAGGGTAAGGATTAGGTTTAGGATTAGGGTAGGGGTTAGGGTAAGGGTTAGGGGTAGGGTTAGGGTTAGGTTTAGAGTTAGGGTTAGGGTTAAGGTAAGGGTAAGGGTTAGGTTTAGGGTTAGGGTTAGAGTAAGGGTAAGGGTTAGGATAAGGGTTAGGGTTAGGGTTAAGGTCAGGGTTGGAGTTAGGTTTAGGGTTAGGTTAATGTAAGGTTTAGGGTTAGATTAGGGTTAGGGTTAGGTTAAGGGTTAGGTTTAGGGTTAGGGTAAGTGTTTGGGTTAGGATTAGTGTTAGGTTAAGGGTAAGAGTTAGATTTAGGGTTAGGGTTAGGGTTAGGGTAAGGGGAAGGGTTAGGGTTAGGTTTAGGGTTAGGGTTAGGGTTAGTGCTAGGGTTAAAGTATGGGTAAGGGTTAGGGTTAGGATTAGGTTAGGTTAGGGTAAGGGTTAGGGTTAGGGTTAGAGTTAGGGTTAGGTTTCAGTTTAGGGTTAGGATAAGGGTAAGGTTTGGGGTTAGGGTTAGCGTTAGGTTTAGTGTTTCGGTTAAGGTTACGGTTAGGGTAAGGGTTAGGGTTAGGTTTAGGGTTAGGTTTAGGGTTAGATTTAGGGTTACAAGTAGGGTTAGGGTTTGGGTTAGGGTAAGGTATGTGTTAGGGTTAGTGTTAGGGTTAGGTCTAGGGTACGGGTAAGGTTTAGGGTTAGCCTAAGGGTAAGGTTAAGAGTTAGGGTTAGGGTGAGGGTTAAGGTAATGGGAAGGTAATTGTAAGTGTTAGGTTTAGGGTTAGGGTTAGGATAAGGTTAAGGTTTGGTTAGGGTTAGGTTTAGGGTTTGGGTTAGGGTTAGGGTAAGGGTAAGGGTAAGGGTAAGGGTTAGGGGTTAGAGTTAGTGTCAGGGTTAGGTAAATGATTAGGGTTATGGTTAGGGTTAGGGTTAGGATAAGGTTTAGGGTTAGGGTTAGTGTTAGGGTTAGGGTTAGGGTTAGGGTAAGGGTTAGGTTTAGGGTTAGGTTTAGTGTAAGTGTAAGTGTTAGGGTTAGAGTTAGGGTTAGGTTTAGGGTTAGGGTTAGGGTTAGGGTAAGGGTAAGGGTTAGAGTTAAGGTTAGGGTTAGGTTTAGGTTTAGGGTTAGGGTTAGGGTTAGGGTTAGGGTAAGGGTAAAGGTTAGCGTTAAGGTTAGGGTTTCGTTTAGGTTTAGGTTTAGGGTTAGGGTTAGGGTTAGGTTTAGGGTCAGGGTTGGGGTTAGGTTTAGGGTAAGGGTTAGGTTTTGGGTGAGGGTTAGGGTTAGGGTTAGGGTAAGGGTAAGCTTTAGGGTTAGGGTTAGGGTTAGGGTAAGGGTAAGTGTAAGGGTTAGCGTTAAGGTTAGGGTTAGGTTTAGGATTAGGTTTATGGTTAGGGTTAGGTTTAGGTTTAGGGTTAGGTTTAGGGTAAGGCTTGGGCTAGGGTTAGGGTTAGGTTTAGGTTTAGGGTTAGGGTAAGGGTAAGGGTTGGGGTTAGGGTTATGTTAGGTTTAGTGTTGGGGTTAGGTTAGGGTTAGAGTAAGGGTTAGGTTTAGGGTTAGGGTTAAGGTATGGGTAAGGGTTAGGGTTAGGTTTAGGGTAAGGGTAAGGTTAGGGTTAGGGTTAGGTTAAGGGTAAGGTTTAGGGTTAGGGTTAGGGTTAGGTTTAGGGTTAGCGTAAGGGTAAGTGTTCAGGTTAGAGTTAGGGTGAGGGTTAGGGTTAGGGTTAGGATAAGTGTAAGGGTTCGGGTTATGGTTAGGTTTAGGGTTAGGGTTAGGGTTAGGGATAGGTTTAGGGTTGGGGTTAGGGTAAAGTTAAGTGTTAGGCTTAGGGTTAGGGTTACGATAAGGGTAAGCATTAGGGTTAGTGTTAGGGTTAGGGGTTAGGTTTAGGGTTAGGTTTAGGGTTAGGATTAGGGGTTAGGGTTAGGGTTAGGGTTAGGTAAGGGTTAGGGTTAGGGTTTAGGGTTAGTGTTAGGGTTAGGTTAAGAGTTACTGTTAGGGTTAGGGTTAGGATCAGGGTTATTGTTAGGGTTAAGGTAAGGGTAAGTGTTATTGTTAGGGTTAGGTTTAGGGTTAGGGTTAAGTTTAAGGTTAGGGTTAGGTTTAGGGTTGGGGTTAAGGTTAGGGTTAATGTTAGGGTAAGGTTAGGTTTGGGTTAGGTTTAGGGTAAGGTTAAGGATTAGGGTTAGGGCTAGGTTTAGGTTTAGGTTTAGGGTAAGGGAAAGGGATAGGGTTAGGATAGGGTTAAATTTAGGGTTAGGGTTAAGGTTAGGGTTAGGATTAGGGTTAGGGTAAGGGTGAGGGTTAGCGATAGGTTAAGTGTTAGGGTTAGGGTTACGGTTAGGGTTAGGGTTCGGGTTAAGTTTAGCGTTAGGGTTAGTTTTAGAGTTAGGGTTAGGGGTAGGGTAAGGGTAAGGTTAGGGTTAGGATTAGCTTTAGTGTTTGGGTTAAGGTTTGGGTAAGAGTAAGGGTTAGTGTTAGGGTTAGGGTAAGGGATAGGGTTAACGTTAGGGTTAGCTTTAGTGTTGGGGTTAAGGTTAGGGTTAGGGTAAGGGTTAAGGTTAGCGTTAGGGTTAGGTTTAGGGTTAGGTTAGGGTTAGGGTTAGGGTTAGGGTAACGGTATGTGTTAGGGTTAGGGTTAGGGTTAGGGTAAGGGTTAGGGGTTAGGGTTAGGGTTAGGGTAGTGTAAGGGTTAGGATTAGGGGTTAGAGTTAGTGTTAGGGTTAGGTTAAGGTTTAGGTTTAGGGTAAGGGTTAGGGTTAGGGTTAGTATTAGTTTTAGGTTTAGGGTTAGGTTTAGGGTTAGGGTTAGTGTTAGGTTTAGTATTAGGGTAAGGGTAGGGTTAGGGTTAGGGTTATTGTTAAGGTAAGGTAAGGGTTAGGGTAAGTTTTAGGGTTAGGTTTAGGGTCACGGTTAGGGTTAGGTTTATTGTAAGGGTTAGGTTTAGGGTGAGGGTTAGGGTTAGGGTTAGTGTAAGGGTCAGGTTTAGGGTTAGGGTTAGGTTTAGGTTTAGGGTTAGGGTTAGTGTAGGGATTAGGGTAAAGGTAAGTTTTAGGGTTAGGGTTTGGATTAGGGTAAGGGTTAGGGTTAGGCTTAGGGTAAGGTTTAGGGTTAGGGTTAGTATAAGGGTTAGGGTTACGGTTAGGGTTCGTTTAGTGTTGGGGTTAAGTTTAGGGTTAGGGTAAGGTTTAACCTTAGCATTAGGGTTAGGTTTAGGGTTAGGTTAGGGTTAGGGTTAGGGTTAGGGTAAGGGTATATGTTAGGGTTAGGGTTAGGGTTAGGGTTAGGGGTTAGGGTTAGGGTAAGGGAATAGGGTTAGGGTAGGGTTAGGGTTAGGTAAAATGTAAGGGTTAGGGTTAAGGAGAGGGTTAGGTTTAGGGTTAGGGTAAGGGTTAGGGTGAGGGTTAGGGTTAGGGTTTAGGTTTAGGGTTAGGGTTAGGGTTAGGTAAGGGTTAGGGTTAGGGGTTAGGGTTAGTGTTAAGGTTGGGTTAAGGGTTAGGGTTAGTGCTAGGGTTAGGTTTAGGATAAGGGTTATGGTTAGGGTTAGGATAGGGTAAGTGTTAGTGTTAGGGTTAGTTTTAGGGTTAGGATAAGGGTTAGGGTTGGGGTTTTGGTTAGGGTTAGGGTAAGGGTTAGGGTTATGGTTAGTGTTAGGGTTAGGTTTAGGGTTAGGGTAAGGGTAAGGTTTAGGGTTAGGTTTAGGGTTAGGGTAAGGCTTAGGGTGAGGGATAGGGTTAGGGTAAGTGTAAGGGTTAGGGTTAGGGTTAGCGTTAGGATAAGGGTAAGGGTTAGGGTTAGGGTAAGAGTTAGGTTTACGGTTAGGGTTAGGTTTACAGTTGGGTGTAAGGTTACTGTTAGGGTAAGGGTTAGGGTTAGCGTTAGGGTTAGGTTTAGGTATAGGTTTACGATTAGGTTAGAGTTAGGTTTAGGGTTAGGGTAAGGGTATGTGTTAGGGTTAGGGTTAGGGTTACGGTTAGGAGTTAGGGGTTAGGGTTAGGGTTAGGGTTATGGTAAGGGTTAGGGTTACAGTTAGGGAAAGGATAAGGTTTAGGTTTAGGGTTAGACTTAGGGTTAAGATTATGGTTACGGTTAGTATAAGGGTAAGGTTTAGGGTTAGGTTTAGGGTTAGGGTTAGGGTAAGGGTGAGGGGTAGGGTTAGGGTTAGAGTTAAGGCTAGGGTTAGGGTTAGGTTTATGTTTAGGGTTAGGGTTAGGGTAAGGGTAAGTGTTAGGTTTAGGATTAGGGTTAGGGTTATTGTAAGGGTTAGGGTTAGGTTTAGGGTTAGGTATAAGGTTGGGATTAGGGTAAGGGTAAGGGTTAGGGTTAGGGTTAGGGTTAGGTTTAGGGTAAACTTTAGGGTTAGGTTTAGGGTAAGGGTAAGGTTTAGGGTTACGGTTAGGGTTAGGTTAAGGGTAAGGGTTAGGGTTAGGGAGAGGGTTAGGTTTAGGGTTAGGGTTAGGGTGAGGGTTAGGGTTTAGGTTTAGGGTTAGGGTTAGGGTTAGGTAAGGGTTAGGGTTAGGGGTTACTGTTAGTGTTAAGGTTGGGTTAAGAGTTAGGGTTAGTGTTAGGGTTTGGTTTAGGATAAGGGTTATGGTTAGGGTTAGGATGAGGGTAAGTGTTAGTGTTAGGGTTAGGATTCGCGTTAGGGTAAGGGTTAGAGTTAGGGTTAGGGTTAGGGGTTAGGGTCAGGTTTACGGTTAGGGTTAGGTAAGGGTTAGAATTAGGGGTTAGGGTTAGTGTTAGGGGTAGGTTAAGGGTTAGATTTAGTGTTATGGTTAGGGTTAGGATAAGGTTTAGGGTTAGGGTTAGGGTTAGGGTTAGGGTTAGGGTTAGGTTTAGGGTTAGGGTAAGGCTTAGGGTGAGGGTTATGGTTAGGGTAAGTGTAAGTGTTAGGGTTAGGGTTAGCATTAGGATAAGTGTAAGAGTTAGGGTTAGGGTTAGTGTAAGGGTTAGGGTTAGGGTTAGGGTTAGGTTTAGGGTTAGGGTAAGGCTTAGGGTGAGGGTTATGGTTAGGGTAAGTGTAAGTGTTAGGGTTAGGGTTAGCATTAGGATAAGTGTAAGAGTTAGGGTTAGGGTTAGTGTAAGGGTTAGGGTTAGGGTTAGGGTTAGGTTAAGAGTTGGGTGTAAGGTTAGGGTTAGGGTAAGGGTTAGGGTTAGCGTTAGGGTTAGGGTTAGGGATAGGTTTAGGGTTAGGTTAGGGTTAGGTTTTGGGTTAGGATAAGCTTTTGTGTTAGGGTTAGGGTTAGGGTTAGGGTTAGGGGTTAGGGGTTAGGGTTAGGGTTAGGGTAAGGGTTAGGGTTACGGTTAGGGAAAGGAGAAGGGTTAGGTTTAAGGTTAGGTTTAGGGTTAGAGTTAGGGTTAAGATTAGGGTTACGGTTAGGATAAGGGTAAGGGTTAGTGCTAGGTTTAGGGTTAGGGTTAGGGTAAGGGTGAGGGTTAGGGTTAGGGTTAGGGTTAAGGTTATGGTTAGGGTTAGGTTTAGGGTTATTGTTAGGGTTAGGTAAGGGTAAGGGTTAGGTTTAGGATTAGGGTAGGGGTTAGGGTTAGGGTTAGGGTATGGGTATGTGTTTGGGTTAGGGTTAAGGTTAGGGGTTAGTGGTTAGGGGTTAGGGTTAGGGTTAGAGTTAGGGAGAGGGTAAGGGTTAGTGTTAAGGTTAGGTAAAGGATAAGGGTTAGGGTTAAGGTAAGGTTTAGGGATAGTGATAGGTTTAAGATTAGGGTTACCGTTAGGATAAGGGTAAGGGTTAGGGTTAGGGTTAGGTTTAGGGTTAGGGTTAGCGTTAGGGTAAGGGTAAGGGTTAGGTTTAGGGTTAGGGTTGGGGTTAGGGTAAGGGTTAGGGTTAGGGTTAGGGTTAGGTTTAGAGTTAGAGTTAGGGATAGGGTAAGGTAAGTGTTAGATTTAGGGTTAGAGTTAGGGTTAGGGTAAGGGTAAGCGTTAGGGTTAGGGTTAGGGCTAGGGTAAGGGTTAGGGTTATTGTAAGGGTTAGGGATAGGGTTAGGCTTAGGGTAAGGGAAAGTGTTAGGGTTAAGGATAGGGATAGGGTTAGGTTTAGGGTTAGGGTAAGGGTGAGGGTTAGCGATAGGTTAAGGTTTGGGTTAGGGTTACGGTTAGGGTTAGGGTTAGGGTTAAGTTTAGGGTTAGGGTTAGTTTTAGGGTTAGGGTTAGGGGTAGGGTAAGGGTAAGGTTAGGGTTAGGATTAGGTTTAGTGTTTGGGTTAAGGTTAGGGTAAGAGTAAGGGTTAGGGTTAGGGTTAGGGTAAGGGATAGGGTTAGGGTTAGGGTTAGGTTTAGTGTTGGGGTAAAGGTTAGGGTTAGGGTAAGGTTTAAGGTTAGCGTTAGGGTTAGGTTAGGGTTACGGTTAGGGTTAAGGTTAGGTTTAGGGTTAGGTTTAGGGTTAAGTTTAGGGTTAGGGTAAGGGTAAGTTTTAGGTTTAGGGCTATGGTTAGTTTTAGGGTTAGGGTTAGGGTTAGTGTAAGGGTAAGGGTTAGATTTATGGTTAGGGTTAGGTTTAGGTTTAGGGATAGGGTTAGGGTTAGGGTAAGGGTAAGGGTAAGTGTTAGGGTTAGGATTAGGCTAGGGTTAGGGTTAAGTTTAGGGTAAGTGTTTGGTTTAGGTTAGGGTTAGGGTTTGGGTAACGGTAAGGGTTAGGGTTATGGTTAGGTTTAGGGTTAGGGTTAGGGTAAGGTTAAGGTTTAGGTTTAGGGTTAGGGTTAGGTTTAGGGTTAAGGTTAGGGTTAGGGTAAGTGTAAGGGTAAGGGTTAGGCTTAAGTTTAAGTTTAGGGTTAGGTTTAGGGTTAGGTTACTGTTAGGGTTAGGGTAACGATAAGGGTTAGGGTAAAGGTTAGGGTTAGGGTTATTGTTAGGGTTCGGGTTAGGGTTAGGGGAAGGGTAAGGGTTAGGTTTATGGTTAGGGTTAGGGTAAGGGCTAGGGTTAGGGTTAGGGTTAGGTTTAGGGTTAGGGTTTGGGTAAGGGTAAGGGTTAGGTTTAGGGTTAGGGTCAGGGAAAGGGTAAGGGATAGGGTAAGGGTTAGGGTTTGCATTAAGGTTCGGGTTAGGGTTAGGGTAAGGTTAAGGGTTAGGGTTAGGGTTAGGGTTAGGGTTACGGTAAGGGTATGTGTTAGGGTTAGCGTTAGGGTTAGGGGTTAGAGTTAGGGTTAGGGTTAGGATTAGGCTTAGGGTTAACGTTAGGGTTAGGGTTAGCGTTAGGGTTAGGGGTTAGGCTTAGGGTAAGGGTAAGGGTTAGGGTTATGTTTAGGGTTAGGTTTAATGTTAGATTTAGGGTTAGGTTTAGGCTAAGGGTTAGGGTTAGGGTTAGGGTTAAGATTAGGGTTAGGTTAGGGTTAGGGGTCGGTTTAGGGTTATGGTTAGGTTAAGGGTAAGGGTTAGGTTTAGTGTTCTAGTTAGGGTTAAGTTTAGGGTTAGGGTAAGGGTTAGGGTTAGGGTAAGGGTGAGTGTTAGGGTTAGGTTAAGTGTTACGGTTAGGGTTAGGGTTAGGGTTAAGGTTAGGGTTAGGTTAGGGTTAAGGTTCGGTTTAGGGTTAGGGTTAGGGTAAGGGTAAGGGTTAGGGTTAGGGTTAAGTTTAGGGTTAGGTTTAGGGTTAGGGTAAGGGTGAGTGGGTTAGGTTAAGTGTTAGGGTTAGGATTAGGGTTAGGGTTAGAGTTAGGTTTAGGGTTAGTGTAAGGGTAAGGGTTAGTTTTAGAGTTAGGTTAGGGTGAGGTTAAGGGTTAAGGTTAGGGGTTAGAGTTTGGGATAGGGTTAGATTAATGGTTAGTGTTAGGGTTAGGTTTAGGGTTTGGGTTAAGGTTAGGGTGAGGGTTAGGGTAAGGTAAGTGTCAGGGTTCGAGTTAGGGTTAGGGTTAGGGTAGGGGTTAGGGTAAGGGTAAATTTTAGGGTTAGGATTTGGGTTAGGGCAAGGGTTAGGGTTGGGGTTAGGTTAAGGGTTAGGGTTAGGGTTAGGGTTAGGGTAAGGTTTAGGTTTAGGTTTAGGTTTAGGTTTAAGGTTCGTTTAGTGTTGGAGTTAAGTTAAGGGTTAGTGTAAGGGTTAACCTTAGCGTTAGGGTTAGGTTTAGGGTTAGGTTAGGGTTAGGGTTAGGGTTATGGTAAGGGTATGTGTTAGGGTTAGGGTTAGGGTTAGGGTTAGGGTAAGGGGTTATGGTTAGGGTTAGGGATTGTGTTGGAGTAGGGTTAGGGTTAGGGTAGGGTTACGGTTAGGTGTTACAGTTAGTGTTAGGGTTATGTTAAGAGTTAGTGTAAGGGTTAGGGTTAGGTTTAGGATAAGGTTTAGGGTTAGGGTTAAGGTAAGGGTTAGTATTAGGCTTAGGGTTAGGGTTAAGGTATGTGTTAGGGTTAGGGTTAGGGTTAGAGTTAGTATAAGGTTTAGGGTTAGGGTAAGAGTAAGGTTTAGGGTTAGGGTGAGGGTTAGGGTTAGCGGTTAGGGTTAGGGTTAGGGTTAGGGTAAGGGTATGTGTTAGGGTTAGGGTTAGGGTTAGTGTTAGATTTAGGGTTAGGGTTAGGGTAACGTTTAGGGTTAGGGTTAGGGTTAAGGTTAGGGTTAGGTTAGGGTTAAGGTTCGGTTTAGGGTTAGGGTTAGGGTTAGGGTTAGGGTAAGGGTAAGGGTTAGGGTTAGGGTTAAGTTTAGGGTTAGGTTTAGGGTTAGGGTAAGGGTGAGTATTAGGGTTAGGTTAAGTGTTAGGGTTAGGATTAGGGTTAGGGTTAGAGTTAGGTTTAGGGTTAGTGTAAGTGTAAGGGTTAGGTTTAGAGTTAGGGTTAGGGTTAGGTTAAGGGTTAAGGTTAGGGGTTAGGGTTAGGGATAGCGTTAGATTAATGGTTAGGGTTAGGGTTAGGTTTAGGGTTGGGGTTAAGGTTAGGGTGAGGGTTAGGGTAAGGTAAGTGTTAGGGATCGAGTTAGGGTTAAGGTAAGTGTTAGGGTTAGGTTTAGGGTTAGGGTTAGGGTTAGGATTAGGGTTAGGGTTAAGGTAAGGGATAGGGTTAGCGTTAGGGTTAAGTTTGAGGTTAGGGTTAGGGTTAGGATTAGGGTAAGTTTTAGGGTTAGCATTAGGGTAAGGGTTAGGGTTAGGGTTAGGGTTAGGGTTAAAGTTGAGGTTAGGGTTAGAGTAAGGGATAGGGTTAGGGTTAGATTTAGGGTTAAGTTTGAGGTTCGGTTTAGGTTTAGAGTAAGGGTTAGGGTTAGGGTTAGGGTAAGGGTTAGGGTTAGGGTTAGGGTTAGGTTTAGCATTGGGGTTAAGGTTAGGGTTTGGGTTAGGGTAAGGGTTTGGGTTAGGGTTAGGGTAAGGGTAAGGGTTAGGGTTACGGTTAGGGTTAGGTTAAGTGTTAAGTTTAGGATTGGTGTTAAGATTAGGTTTAGGGTTAGGTTTAAGGGTTTGGTTAAGGGTAAGGGTTACGGTTAGGTTTAGGGTTAGGTGTTAGGGTTAGGGTTAGGGTTAGGGGTAGGGTTAGTGTTAGAGTTACTGTTAGGTTTAGGGTTAGGGTTAGGGTTACCATTAGGGTTAGGGTAAGGTAAGGGTTAGAGTTAGGGTTAGGGTTTGGGTTAAGGTTGAGGTTAGGGTTAAGGTTAGGGTAAGGGTAAGTGTTAGGCGTAGGGTTAGGGTAAGGGTTAGGGTAAGGTTTAGTGTTAGGGTTAGGTTTAGGGTTGGGGTTAGGTTTAGGGTTAGGGAAAGGGTAAAGGTTAGGGTTAGGGAAAGTGTTAGGGTAAGGGTAACGGTTAGGGTTAGGGTTAGGTTTAGGGTTAGGGGTTAGGGCAAGGGTTAGGGTTAGGTTTATGGTTAGGGTTAGGGTAAGGGGAAGGGTTAGGGTTTGGGTTAGGGTTAGGTTAGGGTTAGGTTAGAGTTAGGGTAAGGTAAGGGTCAGGGTTAGGGTTAGGTTTAGGGTAAGGGTTAAGGTTGAGGTTAGGGTTAGGGTTAGGGTTAGGGTTAGGGTTAGGGATAGGGTAAGGGTAAGGGTTAGTGTTAGGGTTAAGGTTAGCGTTAAGGTTGAGGTTAGGGTTAGGGTTAGAGTAAGGGTTAGTTTTAGGGTAAGGGTTAGGGTTAGAGTAAGGGTTAGGGTTAGGGTTAGGGTTAGGTTAGAGTTAGGGTAAGGTAAGGGTCAGGGTTAGGGTTAGAGTTAGGGTAAGGGTTAAGGTTGAGGTTCGGGTTAGGGTTAGGGTTTGGGTTAGGGATAGGGTAAGGGTAAGGGTTAGTGTTAGGGTTAGCGTTAAGGTTGAGGTTAGGGTTAGGGTTAGAGTAAGGGTTAGTTTTAGGGTAAGGGTTAGGGTTAGGGTAAGGGTTACGGTTAGAGTTAGGGTTAGGATTAGGGTAAGGGTTAGGGTTAGTGTTAGGGTTAGGGTTAGGTTTAAGATAAGGGTAAGGGTTAGGGTTAGGATTAGCGTTACGGTTATGGGTTAGGTTAGGGGTTAGGGTTAGATTTAGAGTTAGGGTAAGGGTTAGGGTTAGGTGTTAGTGATAGTGTTAGGGTTAGGTTAAGGGTTATGGTTAGGGTTAGAGTTAAAGTTGGCATAAGGGTTAAGGTTAGGGTTAGGGTAAGGGTAAGGGTTAGGTTTAGGTTTAGGGTAAGTGTTAGGGTAATGGTTAGTGTTAGGGTTAGGTTCAGTGTTGGGCTTAAGGTTAGGTTTAGGTTTAGGGAAAGGGTAAGTGTTAGGGTTAGGGTTAGGTTTAGTGTAAGGGTAAGGGTTAGGGTTAGGATTAGGGAAGGGTTAGGGTGAAGGTTAGGGTAAGTGTTAGGTTTAGGGTTAGGGTTTGGGTTAGGGTAAGGGTTAGGGTTAGGTTTAGGGTTAGGGTAAGGGTTAGGGTTAGGGTTAGGGTTAGGTTTAGGGTTTGGGTTAGGGTAATTGTAAGGGTTAGGGTTAGGGTTAGGTGTTAGGGTTAGGGATAGGGTTAGGGTTAGGGTTAGGTGTTAAAGTTAGTGTTAGGGAAACGTTAAGGGTTAGGGATAGGGTTAGGGTTAGGTTTAAGATAAGGGTTAGGATTATTGTTAGGGTTAGGGTAAGGGTTAGGGTTAGGGTTTGGGTTAGGGTAAATGTTAGGGTTAGGGTTAGGGTTAGGGTTGGGGTAATGGTTAGGGTAGGGTTAGGGTTAGGGTAAGGGTAAGGGTTAGGATTAAGGTTAGGGTTAGGGTTAGGTTTAGGGTTAGGGTTAGGTTTAGGGTAAGGGTAAGGATTAGGGTTAGGATTAGGGTTAGGGTTAGGGTAAGGGTAAGTGTTAGGATTAGGGTTAGGTATAGTGTTGGAGTTAATGTTAGGGTTAGGGTAAGGGTTAGGTTTAGGGTCAGGGTTAGGTTTAGGGTTAGGTTAAGGGTTAGTTTAGGGTTAGGGTTAGTGTTAGGGTAAGGGTATGTGTTAGTGTCAGGGTTAGGGTTAGGTTAGGGTTAGCATTAGGGTAAGGGTAAGGGTTAGGATTAGGGTTAGGGTTAAAGTAAGGGTAAGGGTTAGGGTTAAGGTTAGGGTTAGGTTTACGGTGAGGTTTAGGGTTAGGTTTATGGTAAAGGTAAGGTTTGGGTTAGTGTTAGGGTTAGGGTTAGGTTAAGGATTAGGATTAGGGTTAGGCTTAGGATTAGCTTTAGGTTAAGGGTTAGGGTCAGGTTTAGGGTAAGGGTAAGAGTAAGATTTAGGTTTAGGGTTAGGGTTAGTGTAAGGGTAAGGGTTAGGGTTAGGGTTAGGTTTCGGGGAGGTTTAGGGTTAGGGTAAGGGTAAGTTTTAGGGTTAGGGTTAGGGTTAGGGTTATAGTTAGGGTTAGGGTTAGGTTAAGGGTAAGGGTTAGGGTGAGGGTTAGGTTTATGGTTAGGGTCAGGGTAAGTGTTAGGGTTAGGGTTAGGGTTAGGTTAAGGGTTAGGGTTAGGGTTAGGGTAAGGGTTAGGGTTAGGGTTATGGTTAGGTTAAGGGTAAGTGTTAGGGTTAGGGTTAGAGTTATGATTATGGTAAGAGTTAGCGTTAGGGTTAGGGTTAATTTTATGGTTAGGGTTATGGTTAGGGTAAGCGTAAGTGTTAGGGTTCGGATTAGGGTTACGGTTAGGGTAAGGGTTAGGATTAGGGTTAGGGTTAGGGTTAGGGTTAGGGATAGATTAAGGGTAAGGGTTAGAGTTAGGGTTAGGTTTAGTGTTTCGGTTAAGGTTAGGGTTAGTGTAAGGGTTAGGGTTAGGGTTAGGGTTAAGTTTAGGGTTAGGGTTAGGTTTAGGGTTATGGTTAGCGTTACGGTTACGGTTAGTGTAATGTATGTGTTAGGGTTAGGGTTAGGGTTAGGGTTAGGGTTAGCGTTAGGGTTAGGGTTAGGATTGCGTTTAGGGTTATGGTAATGGTAAGGGTTAGGGTTAGGGTTAGGGTAAGGTTTAGGGTTAGGGTTAGGGTTAAGGTAGGGGTTAGGGTAAGGGTAAGTTTTAGGGATAGGTTTACTGTTAGGATAAGGGTAAGGGTTAGGGTTAGGTTTAGGGTTGGGGTTTAGGGTTAGGGTTAGCGTTAGGGGTTTGGGTTAGTGTTAGGGTTGGTTAAGGGTTAGGGCTAGCGTTAGGGTTAGGGTTAGGATAAGGGTTAGGGCTCGTGTTAGGTTAAGGGTTAGGGTTAGGGTTAGGGTTAGGGTAAGTGTTCGGGATAGTGTTAGGTTTAGGTTTAGGGTAAGGGTTAGGGTTAGGGTAAGGGGAAGGGTTAGGGTAAAGGTTAGTGTTAGTGTTAGGTTTAGGTTTAGGGTTAGGGTTAGGGTAAAGGTAAGGGTTAATTATAGGATTAGAGTTAAGGTTTGGGTAAGGGTTAGGGTTAGGGTAAGTGTAAGGGTTAGGGTTAGCGTTAGGGTTAGGGTACGGGTAAGTGTTAGGGTTAGGGTTAGGTTTAGGGTAAGGGTAAGTGTTAGGGTTAGGGTTAGGGTTAGGTATAGTGTTGGAGTTAATGTTAGGGTTAGGGTAAGGGTTAGGTTTAGGGTCAGGCTTAGGTTTAGGGTTAGGTTAAGGGTTAGTTTAGGGTTAGGGTTAGTGTTAGGGTAAGGGTATGTGTTAGTGTCAGGGTTAGGGTTAGGTTAGGGTTAGCATTAGGGTAAGGGTAAGGGTTAGGATTAGGGTTAGGGTTAAAGTAAGGGTAAGGGTTAGAGTTAAGGTTAGGGTTAGGTTTACGGTGAGGTTTAGGGTTAGGTTTAGGGTAAAGGTAAGGTTTAGGGTTAGTGTTAGGGTTAGGGTAAGGTTAAGGATTAGGATTAGGGTTAGGCTTAGGATTAGCTTTAGGTTAAGGTTTAGGGTCAGGTTTAGGGTAAGGGTAAGAGTAAGATTTAGATTTAGGGTTAGGGTTAGGGTAAGGGTAAGGGTTAGGGTTAGGGTTAGGTTTCGGGGAGGTTTAGGGTTAGGGTAAGGGTAAGTTTTAGGGTTAGGGTTAGGGTTAGGGCTAGGGTTATAGTTAGGGTTAGGGTTAGGTTAAGGGTAAGGGTTAGGTTGAGGGTTAGGTTTATGGTTAGGGTCAGGGTAAGTGTTAGTGTTAGGGTTAGGGTTAGGGTAAGGGTTAGGGTTAGGGTTATGGTTAGGTTAAGGGTAAGTGTTAGGGTTAGGGTTAGAGTTATGATTATGGTAAGGGTTAGCGTTAGGGTTAGGGTTAATTTTATGGTTAGGGTTATGGTTAGGGTAAGCGTAAGTGTTAGGGTTCGGATTAGGGTTACGGTTAGGGTAAGGGTTAGGATTAGGGTTAGGGTTAGGGTTAGGGTTAGGGATAGGTTAAGGGTAAGGGTTAGAGTTATGGTTAGGTTTAGTGTTTCGGTTAAGATTAGGGTTAGTGTAAGGGTTAGGGTTAGGGTTAGGGTTAAGTTTAGGGTTAGGGTTAGGTTTAGGGTTACGGTTAGCGTTACGGTTACGGTTAGTGTAACGTATGTGTTAGCGTTAGGGTTAGGGTTAGGGTTAGCGTTAGGGTTAGGGTTAGGATTGGGTTTAGGGTTATGGTAATGGTAAGGGTTAGGGTTAGGGTTAGGGTAAGGTTTAGGGTTAGGGTTAGGGTTAAGGTAGGGGTTAGGGTAAGGGTAAGTTTTAGGGATAGGTTTAATGTTAGGATAAGGGTAAGGGTTATGGTTAGGGTTAGGGTTAGGTTTAGGGTTAGGGTTAGCGTTAGGGGTTTGGGTTAGTGTTAGGGTTGGTTAAGGGTTAGGGCTAGCGTTAGGGTTAGGGTTAGGATAAGGGTTAGGGTAAGGGTTAGGGTTAGGGTAAGGGTAAGGTTTAGGGTTAAGGTTAGTGTTAGGGTTAGGTTTAGGTTTAGGGTTAGGGTTAGGGTAAAGGTAAGGGTTAATGTGAGGATTAGAGTTAAGGTTTGGGTAAGGGTTAGGGTTAGGGTAAGGGTAAGGGTTAGGGTTAGCGTTAGGGTTAGGGTACGGGTAAGGGTTAGGGTTAGGGTTAGGTTTAGGGTAAGGGTAAGTGTTAGTGTTAGGATTAGGTTTAGGTTTAGGGTTAGGGTAAGGGTAAGGGTTAGGGTTAAGTTTAGGGTTAGGGTTAGGATTAGGGTTAGGGTTAGGGTTAGGTTTAGGGTTTGGGTTAGGGTAATTGTAAGGGTTAGGGTTAGGGTTAGGTGTTAGGGTTAGGGATAGGTTTAGGGTTAGGGTTAGGGTTAGGTGTTAAAGTTAGTGTTAGGGAAAAGTTAAGGGTTAGGGATACGGTTAGGGTTAGGTTTAAGATAAGGGTTAGGATTATTGTTAGGGTTAGGGTAAGGATTAGGGTTAGGGTTTGGGTTAGGGTAAATGTTAGGGTTAGGGTTAGGATTAGGGTTGGGGTAATGGTTAGGGTAGGGTTAGGGTTAGGGTAAGGGTAAGGGTTAGGATTAAGGTTAGGGTTAGGGTTAGGTTTAGGGTTAGGGTTAGGTTTAGGGTAAGGGTAAGGATTAGGGTTAGGATTAGGGTTAGGGTTAGGGTAAGGGTAAGTGTTAGGGTTAGGGTTAGGGTTAGGGTTAGGTATAGTGTTGGAGTTAATGTTAGGGTTAGGGTAAGGGTTAGGTTTAGGGTCAGCGTTAGGTTTAGGGTTAGGTTAAGGGTTAGTTTAGGGTTAGGGTTAGTGTTAGGGTAAGGGTATGTGTTAGTGTCAGGGTTAGGGTTAGGTTAGGATTAGCATTAGGGTAAGGGTAAGGGTTAGGATTAGGGTTAGGGTTAAAGTAAGGGTAAGGGTAGGGTACAGGTTAGGGTTCGGTTTACGGTGAGGTTTAGGGTAAAGGTAAGGTTTAGGGTTAGTGTTAGGGTTAGGGTTAGGTTAAGGATTAGGATTAGGGTTAGGCTTAGGATTAGCTTTAGGTTAAGGGTTAGGGTCAGGTTTAGTGTAAGGGTAAGTGTAAGATTTAGGTTTAGGGTTAGGGTTATGGTAAGGGTAAGGGTTAGGGTTAGGGTTAGGTTTCGGGAGGTTTAGGGTTAGGGTAAGGGTAAGTTTTAGGGTTAGGGTTAGGGTTAGGGTTAGGGTTATAGTTAGGGTTAGGGTTAGGTTAAGGGTAAGGGTTAGAGTGAGAGTTAGGTTTATGGTTAGGGTCAGGGTAAGTTTTAGGGTTAGGGTTAGGGTTAGGGTAAAGGTTAGGGTTAGGGTTATGGTTAGGTTAAGGGTAAGTGTTAGGGTTAGGGTTAGAGTTATGATTATGGTAAGGGTTAGCGTTAGGGTTAGGGTTAATTTTATGGTTAGGGTTATGGTTAGGGTAAGCGTAAGTGTTAGGGTTCGGATTAGGGTTACGGTTAGGGTAAGGGTTAGGATTAGGGTTAGGGTTAGGGTTAGGGTTAGGGATAGGTTAAGGGTAAGGGTTAGAGTTATGGTTAGGTTTAGTGTTTCGGTTAAGATTAGGGTTAGTGTAAGGGTTAGGGTTAGGGTTATGGTTAAGTTTAGGGTTAGGGTTAGGTTTAGGGTTACATTTAGCGTTACGGTTACGGTTAGTGTAATGTATGTGTTAGGGTTAGGGTTAGGGTTAGGGTTAGGGTTAGCGTAAGGGTTAGGGTTAGGGTTAGGGTAAGGTTTAGGGTTAGGGATAGGGTTAAGGTAGGGGTTAGGGTAAGGGTAAGTATTAGGGATAGGTTTACTGTTAGGATAAGGGTAAGGGTTAGGGTTACGGTTAGGGTTAGGGTTTAGGGTTAGGGTTAGCGTTAGGGGTTTGGGTTAGTGTTAGGGTTGGTTAAGGGTTAGGGCTAGCGTTAGGGTTAGGGTTAGGGTTATGGTTAGGGTTAGGGTTTAGGGTTAGGGTTAGCGTTAGGGGTTTGGGTTATTGTTAGGGTTGGTTAAGGGTTAGGCTAGGGTTAGGTTAAGGGTTAGGGTTAGGGTTAGGGTTAGGGTAAGTGTTCGGGTTAGTGTTAGGTTTAGGGTTAGGGTAAGGGTTAGGGTTAGGGTAAGGGTAAGGGTTAGGGTTAAGGTTAGTGTTAGGGTTAGGTTTAGGGTTAGGGTTAGGGTTAGGGTAAAGGTAAGGGTTAATGTTAGGATTAGAGTTAAGGTTTGGGTAAGGGTTAGGGTTAGGGTAAGGGTAAGGGTTAGGGTTAGCATTAGGGTTAGGGTAAGGGTAAGGGTAAGGGTTAGGGTTACGGTTAGGTTTAGGGTAAGGGTAAGTGCTAGTGTTAGGATTAGGTTTAGGGTTAGCGTTAGGGTAAGGGTAAGGGTTAGGGTTAAGTTCAGGGTTAGGGTTAGGTTTAGGGTTAGGGTAAGGGTTAGGGTTAGGGTTATGGTTAGGTTTAGGGTTAGGGTTAGGGTAAGGGTAAGTGTTAGGGTTAGGGTTAGGGTTAGGTTTAGTGTTGGAGTTAAGGTTAGGTTTAGGGTAAGGTTTACGTTTAGGGTTAGGGTTTGGGTTAGCGTTAGGGTTAGGTTTAGGGTTAAGATAAGGATAAGGGTTAGGGTTAGGTTTAGGGTTAGTTTAGGTTAAGGGTTAGGGTTAGGTTTAGGGTAAGGGTAAGGTTTAGGGTTAGTATAAGGATAAGGGTTAGAGTTAGGGTTAGTGTTAGGATTAGGTTCAGGGTTAGGGTTAGGGTTAGGGTAAGGTAAGGGTTAATGTTAGGATTAGAGTTAGGGTTAGGGTAAGGGTTGGGGATAGGGTAAGGGTAAGGGTTATGGTTAGTGTTAGTGTTAGGGTACGGGTAATGGTTAGGGTTAGGGTTAGGTTTAGGGTAAGGGTAAGTGTTAGTGTTAGGATTGGGTTTAGGGTTAGGGTTAGGGTAAGGGTAAGGGTTAGGGTTAAGTTTAGGGTTAGGGTTAGGTTTAGGGTAACGGTAAGGTTTAGGTTTAGGATTAGGGTTAGGGTTCGGGTAAGGGTTAGGGTTAGGGTTAGGGTTATGGTTAGGTTTAGGGTTAGGGTTAGGGTAAGGGTAAGTGTTAGGGTTAGGGTTAGGGTTAGGTTTAGTGTTGGAGTTAAGGTTAGGTTTAGGGTAAGGGTTAGGGTTAGCGTTAGGGTTAGGTTTAGGGTTAAGATAAGGATAAGGGTTAGGTTTAGGTTTAGGGTTAGGTTTAGGTTAAGGGTTAGGGTTAGGTTTAGGGTAAGGGTAAGGTTTAGGGTTAGGGTTAGGCATAGGGTTAGGTTAAGGATAAGGGTTAGGGTTAGGGTTAGGAATAGGTTTAGGGTAAGGGTTAGGGTTAGGTTGAGTGTAATTGTAAGGGTAAGGTTTATGGTTAGGGTTAGGGTTAGGGTTAGGGATAGGGTAAGGTTAGGGTTAGCTTTAGGGTTAGGTTTAGGGTTAGGGTAAGGGTAAGGGTTAGGGTTAGGGTTAGGGTAAGGGTTAGGGTTAGGGTTAGGATTAGAGTTAGGGTTAGGGTTAGGTTTAGGGTAAGGTTTAGGGTGAGGGTTATTGTTAGGGTTAGGGTCAGGGTAAGGGTGACGGTTAGGGGTTTGGGTTAGGGTTAGCGTCAGGGTAATTATTAGGGTTAGTGATAGGGTTAGGGTTAGGGTAAGGGATAGGGTTTGGGTTAGGGTTAGGTTTGGTTAAGGGATAGGTTAGGGTTACCGTTAGGTTAAGGGTAAGTGTTAGGGTTAGGCTTAGAGTTAGGGTTAGGGTAAGGGTAAGGGTTAGGGTTAACGTTAGTTTTAGGGTTAAAGTTAAGGTTAGGGTAAGGGTAAGATTTCGGGATAGGATTAGGGTTAGGGATTGGTTAAGGTTTAGGGTTAGGGTTAGGGATAGGGTTAGGGTTAGGGTAAGGGTAAGGTTTAGGGTTAGGGTTAGGTTTAGTGTTTGGGTTAAGGTTAGGATTAGGATAAGGGTTGGGGTTACTGTTAGGGTTAGGGTGAGGGTATGTTTTAGGGTTAGAGTTAAGGTTTGGGTTAGGGTTAGGTTAAGTATAAGCATTTGGGATAGGGTTATGATTAGGTTTATTGTAAGGGTTAGGGTTAGGTTTAGGGTAAGGGTAAGGGTAAGGTTTAGGGTTATGGTTAGTGTTAGGTTAGGGTAAGGGTAAGTTTTAGGGTTAGGGTTAGGGTTAGGGATAGGGTAAGGTTAGGGTTAGGTTTAGGGTTAGGATAAGGGTAAGGCTTAGGGTTAGGGTTAGGTTAAGGGTTAGGGTTAGGGTTAGGGTTAGGATTTGGTTTAGAGTTAGGGTTAGGTTTAGGTTAAGTGTAAGTGTTAGGGTGAGGGTTAGGGTTAGGGTTAGGGTAAGTGTTAGGGTTAGGGTTAGGTTTAGGTTTAGGGTAAGGTTTAGGGTTTGGGTTAGGGTAAGTGTTAGGGTTAGGGTTAGGTTTAGGGTTAGGGTAAGGGTTAGGATTAGGGTTAGGGTTAGGGTAAGGGTAAGGGTTAGGGTTAGGGTTAGGGCTAATTTTAGGGTTAGGGTTAGGGTAAGGGTTAGGGTTAGGGTTAAGGTTAGTGTTAGGTTAAGGTTTAGGGTTATGGTTAGGCTTAGGGTAAGGGTAAGGGTTAATGTTAGGATTAGAGTTATGGTTAGGGTAAGGGTTAGGGTTAGGGAAAGGGTAAGGGTTAGGGTTATCATTATTGTTAGGATTAGGGTAAGGTTTAGGGTAAGGGTAAGGTTTAGGGTTAGGATTAGGTTTAGGGTTAGGGTTAGGGTAAGGGTAAGGATTAGGGTTACGTTTAGGGTTAGGGTTAGGTTTAGGGTTAGGATTAGGGTAAGGGTAAGGGTTAGGGTTAGGATTAGGGTTAGGGTTCTGGTAAGGGTTAGGGTTAGGGTTATGGTTAGGTTTAGGGTTAGGTTTAGGGTAAGGGTAAGTGTTAGGGTTATGGTTGGGTTTAGGTTTAGTGTTGGAGTTAAGGTTAGGCTTAGGGTAAGGGTTAGGGTAAGGGTTTGGTTAGTTTTAGGGATAGGTTAAGGGTTAGGTTACGGTTAGGGTTAGGGTTAGGGTAAGGGTATATGTTGGGTTAGGGTTAGGGTTAGGCTTAGGGTTAGTGTTAGGGTAAGGGTAAGGTTAGGGTTAGGTTTAGGGTTAAGGTAAGGTTAAGGGTTAGGTTTAGGGTTAGGTTTAGGTTAAGGGTTAGGATTAGGTTTAGGGTAGGGGTAAGGTTTAGGGTTAGTGTTAGGGATAGGGTTAGGTTAAGGATAAGGGTTAGGGTTAGGGTTAGGAATAGGTTTAGGGTAAGGGTTAGGGTTAGGTTTAGGTTAATGGTAATGGTAAGGTTTAGGGTTAGGGTTAGGGTAAGGGTTAGGGTAAGGGTTAGGGTTAGGGTTAGGGTTAGTGTTAGGGTTAGTGGTGGAATAAGATTAAGGGTTACGGTTAGGATTAGGGTTAGGGCTAACGTGAGGGTTAGGGTTAGGGTTAGGGGAAGGGTTTGGGTTAGGGTTACTGTTAGGTTAAGGGTCAGTGTTACGGTTAGAGTTAGAGATAGGGTTATGGTAAGGGTAAGGGTTAGGGTTAGGGTTAGTTTTAGGGTTAGAGTTAGGGTAAGGGTTAGGTTTAGGGTTAGGGTAAGGGTTAGGGTTAGGGTTAGGGTTAGGTTTAGGGTTAGGGTTAGGGGAAGGGGAAGGGTTAGGGTTAGGGTTATGTTTAGGTTTAGTGTTTGGGTTAAGGTTAGGGTTAGGGTTATTGTTAGCGTTAGGTTTAGGTTTAGGGTAAGGGTAAGGGTTAGGGTTAGGGTTAGGATTAAGTTAAGGGTAATGGTTAGGTTTAGGGTTAGGGTTATTGTTAGGGTAAGGGTAAGGGTTACGGTTAGGTTAGGGTAAGGGTTAGCGTTACGATTAGGGATAGGGTTAGGGTAAGTGTAAGGGTTAGGGTTAGGTTTAGGGTTAGGGATAGGGTAAGTGTAATTGTTAGGTTTAGGGTTAGGTTAGGGTTAGGGTTAGGGTTAGGGTTAGGGTTAGGTTGAGGTTTAGATTTGGGGTTAAGGTTAGGGTTAGAGTTGGGGATAGGGTAAGGTTAGGGTTAGCTTTAGGGTTAGGTTTAGGGTTAGGGTAAGTGTAAGGGTTAGGGTTAGGGTAAGGGGTAGGGTTAGGGTTAGAGTTAGGGTTAGGGTTAGGTTTAGGGTAAGGGTTAGGGTGAGGGTTAGGGTTAGAGTTAGGGTAAGTGTTAGGGTTAGGGTTAGGGTTAGGTTTAGGGTAAGTGTTAGGGTTAGGGTTCGGGTTAGGGTTACGGCTAGGGTTAGGGTAAGGTAAGGGTTAGGGTTAGGGTTAGGGTTAAGTTTAGTGTTAGGGTTAGGGTAAAGGTAAGGGTTAGGGTTAAGTTTAGTGTTAGGGTTAGGTTTAGGGTTAGGGTTAGGGTAAGGGTAAGGGTTAATTTTAGGATTAGAGTTAGGGTTAGGGAAAGGGTTATGGTTATTGTAAGAGTAAGGGTTAGGGTTAGCGTTAGGGTTAGGGTAAGGGTAAGTGTTAGGGTTAGGGTTAGGGTTAGGTGTAGGGTAAGGGTAAGGGTTAGGGTTAGGATTAGGTTTAGGGTTAGGGTTAGGGTAAGGGTAAGGGTTAGGGTTAAGTTTAGGGTTAGGGTTAGGTTCAGGGTTACGGTTAGGTTTAGAGTAATGGTAAGGGTTAGGGTTAGGATTACGGTTAGGGTTAGGGTTCGGGTAAGGGTTAGGGTTAGGGTTATGGTTATGTTTAGGGTTAGGTTTAGGGTAAGGGTAAGTGTTAGGTTTAGGGTTAGGGTTAGGTTTAGTGTTGGAGTTAAGGTTAGGCTTAGGGTAAGGGTTAGGGTAAGGGTTAGACTTAGGTTTAGGGATAGGTTAAGGGTTAGGTTAGGGTTAGGGTAAGGGTAAGGGTTAGGGTTAGGTTTAGGGTAAAGGTAAGGATAAGGGTTAGGTTTAGGTTAAGAGTTAGGGTTAGGTTTAGGGTAAGGGTAAGGGTAAGGTTTAGGGTTAGTGTTAGGGATAGGGTTAGATTAAGGATAAGGGTTAGGGTTAGGGTTAGGAATAGGTTTAGGGTAAGGGTTAGGGTTAGGTTTAGGGTAATAGTAAGGGTAAGGTTTAGGGTTAGGGTTAGGGTTAGGGTTAGGGTAAGGGTTAGGGTTAGGGTTAGGGTTAGGTTTAGGGTTAGGGTAAGGTTAAGGGTTAGGGTTAGGCTTAGGGTAAGGGTTAGGGTTAGGGTTAGGATTACAGTTTGGGTTAGGGTTAGGTTAAGGGTAATGGTTAGGGTGAGGTTTATTGTTAGATTAGGGTCAGGGTAAGGGTTACGGGTAGCGGTTTGGTTTAGGGTTAGGGTTAGGGTAAGGGTTATGGTTAGTTTTAGGGTTAGGGTTAGGGTAACGGTTAGGGTTAGGTTTAGGGTTAGGGTTGGGTAAGGGTTAGGGTTAGGGTTACGGTTAGGTTAAGGGTAACTGTTAGGGTTAGGGTTAGAGTTAGGGTTAGGGTTAGGGTAAGGGTTAGGGTTAGGGTTAGGCATAGGGTTAGGTTAAGGATAAGGGTTAGGGTTTGTGTTAGGAATAGGTTTAGGGTAAGGGTTAGGGTTTGGGTTAGGGTTAGGTTTGGGTAAGGGATAGTTTAGGGTTACTGTTAGGTTAAGGGTAAGTGTTAGGGTTAGGCTTAGAGTTAGGGTTAGGGTAAGGGTAAGGGTTAGGGTTAACGTTAGTTTTAGGGTTAAGGTTAGGGTTAGCGTAAGGGTAAGGTTTCGGGATAGGATTAGGGTTAGGGTTTGGTAAGGTTTAGGGTTAGGGTTAAGAATAGGGTTAGGGTTAGGGTAAGGGTAAGGTTTAGGGTTAGGGTTAGGTTTAGTGTTTGGGTTAAGGTTAGGATTAGGATAAGGGTTAGGGTTACGGTTAGGGTTAGGGTAAGGGTATGTTTTAGGGTTAGGTTAAGGATAAAGGTTAGGGATAGGGTTAGGATTAGGTTTATGGTAAGGGTTAGGGTTAGGTTTAGGGTAAGGGTAAGGGTAAGGTTTAGGGTTATGGTTAGTGTTAGGTTAGGGTAAGGGTAAGGGTTAGGGTTAGGGTTAGGGTTAGTGTTAGGGTTAGGGATAGGGTAAGGTTAGGGTTAGGTTTAGGGTTAGGATAAGGGTAAGGGTTAGGGTTAGGGTTAGGTTAAGGGTTAGGGTTGGGGTTAGGGTTAGGATTTGGTTAGAGTTGTGGTTAGGTTTAGGTTAAGTGTAAGGGTTAGGGTGAGGGTTATGTTTAGGTTTAGGGTAAGTGTTAGGGTTAGTGTTAGGTTTAGGGTTAGGGTAAGGGTTAGGGTTAGGGTTAGGGTAAGTGTTAGGTTTAGGATTAGGTTTAGGTTTAGGGTAAGGGTTAGGGTTAGGGTTAGGGTTATGGTAAGGGTAAGTGTTAGGGTTACGGTTAAGTTTAGGTTTAGGGTTAGGGTAAGGGTAAGGGTTAGGGTTAAGGTTAGTGTTAGGGTTAGGTTTAGGGTTAGGTTTAGGGTTAGGGTAAGTGTAAGGGTTAATGTTAGGATTAGAGTTATGGTTAGGGTAAGGGTTAGGGTTAGGGTAAGGGTAAGGGTTAGGGTTAGCGTTAGGGTTAGCGTAAGGGTAAGAGTTAGGGTTAAGGTTAGGGTTAGGGTAAGGGTAAGGGTTAGGGTTAGGATTAGGGTTAGGGTTCGTGTAAGGGTTAGGGTTAGGGTTATGGTTAGGTTTAGGGTTAGGTTTAGGGTAAGGGTAAGTGTTAGGGTTAGGGTTAGGGTTAGGTTTAGTGTTGGAGTTAAGGTTAGGCTTAGGGTAAGGTTTAGGGTAAGGGTTAGGTTAGGTTTAGGGATAGGTTAAGGGTTAGGTTAGGGTTAGTGTTAGGGTTAGGGTAAGGTTTAGGGTTAGGGTTAGGGTTAGGGTTAGGGTTAGTGTTAGGGTAAGGGTAAGGGTTAGGGTTAGGTTTAGGGTTAAGGTAAGGATAAGGGTTAGGTTTATGGTTAGGTTTAGGTTAAGGGTTAGAATTAGGTTTAGGGTAAGGGTAAGGTTTAGGGTTAGTGTTAGGGATAGGGTTAGGTTAAGGATAAGGGTTAGGGTTAGGGTTAGGAATAAGTTTAGGGTAAGGGTTAGGGTTAGGTTTAGGGTAATGGTAATGGTAAAGTTTAGGGTTAGGTTTAGGGTTAGGATTAGGGTAAGGGTTAGGGTTAGGGTTAGGGTTAGGTTTAGGGTTAGGGTAAGGTTAAGGGTTAGGGTTAGGCTTAGGGTAAGGGTTAGGGTTAGGGTTAGGATTACAGTTTGGGTTAGGTTTAGGTTAAGGGTAATGGTTAGGGTGAGGTTTATTTTTAGGGTTAGGGTCAGGGTAA
>JANJXV010000162.1:0-47500 GCA_024803745.1 Megascapheus bottae | reverse complement strand
ATCCTAAACCTAACTCTAACCCTAACCCTAACACTTACCCTAACCTGAACCCTAATCCTAACCCTAACCCTTACCCTAACCCTAACCCTAACCCTAACCCTTACCCTAACCCTAACCCTAAACCTAACACCTAACCCTAACCCTTAACCTAACCCTAACCCTAACCCTAACCCTAACCTAACCCTAACCATAACCCTAATCATAAACCTAACCCTTACTCTAAACCTAACCCTAACCCTAACCCTAACCCTAACCCTTACACTTACCCTAACCCTAAATCTAACTCTAACCCTAACCTTAACCCTAACCCTAACCCTAACCATTGCCCTTACCCTAACCCTAACAATAAACCTAACACTAACCCTAACCCTAACCCTAACCCTTACAATAACACTAACCCTAAACCTAACCCTAACCCTAACACTAATCGCTAACCCTAACCCTAACCCTAACCCTTACCCTAACACTAACCCTAAACCTAACCCTAACCCTAACTCTAAACTTAACCCTAACCCTAAACCTAACCATAACCCTTACCCGTACCCTAACCCTAACCCTAACCCTAACCCTTACAATAACACTAACCCTAAACCTAACCCTAACCCTAACACTAATCGCTAACCCTAACCCTAACCCTAACCCTTACACTTACCCTAACCCTAAACCTAACTCTGACCCTAACCTTAACCCTAACCCTAACCCTAACCCTTGCCCTTACCCTAACCCTAACAATAAACCTAACACTAACCCTAACCCTAACCCTAACCCTTACAATAACACTAACCCTAAACCTAACCCTAACTCTAACACTAATTGCTAACCCTAACCCTAACCCTAACCCTTACCCTAACACTAACCCTAAACCTAACCCTAACCCTAACTCTAAACTTAACCCTAACCCTAAACCTAACCATAACCCTTACCCTTACCCTAACCCTAACCCTAACCCTAACCCTTACAATAACACTAACCCTAAACCTAACCCTAACCCTAACACTAATCGCTAACCCTAACCCTAACCCTAACCCTTACCCTAACACTAACCCTAAACCTAACCCTAACCCTAACTCTAAACTTAACCCTAACCCTAAACCTAACCATAAACCTTACCCTTACCCTAACCCTAACCCTAACCCTAAACCTTACCCTTACACTAAACCTAACCCTATAACTTACCGTAAACCTAACCCTAAACGTAACCTAACCCTTACCCTTACCCTAACCCTAACCCTAAACCTACCCCTAACCCTATCACCAAATCTAACCCTTACCCTAACCCTTACTCTAACCCTAACCCTAACACAAAACCTAACCATTATCCTTACCCTAACCCTAAATCTAAAACTAATCCTAACCCTAACCTTAACCCTAACCCTTACCCTTACCCTAACCCTAACCCTAAACCTACCCCTAACCCTATCACCAAATCAAACCCTTACCCTAACCCTTACCCTAACCCTAAACTTAACCCTAACCTTACACTTATCCTTACCCTAAACCTAACCCTAAACCTAACACTTAACTAAACCAAAGCCTAACCCTTACCCTTACCCTAACCCTAACTCTAACCCTAACCCTTACCCTTACCCTAACCCTAACCTTAACCTAACCCTAACCCTAACCCTAACACTAACACTAATCCTAACCCTAACCCTAAACCTAACACATAACCCTAACCCTAACCCTAAACTTTACCCTTACCCTAACCCTAACCCTAACCAGAACACTTACCCTAAACCTAACCCTAACCCTAACCCTTACCCTAACCCTAACCCTAAAATTTATCCTAACCCTAAAACTAAGCGTAAAACTTACCCTTACCCTAACGCTAACCCTAAACCTAACCCTAACCTTAACACATATCCTTAACTTAACCCTAAACCTAACCATAACCGTATCCTAACCCTAACCCTAACCCTAACCCTTACCCTTACCCTAACCCTAACCCTAAACCTACCCCTAACCCTATCACTAAATCTAACCCTTACCCTAACCCTTACCCTAACCCTAACCCTAAACTTAACCCTAACCTTACACTTATCCTTACCCTAAACCTAACCCTAAACCTAACACTTACCCTAACTCTAAGCCTAACCTAAACCTAACCCTAACCCTTACCCTAACCCTAACCCTAAACCTAACCCTAACACTTACCATTACCCTAACCCTAACCCTAAACCTAACCCTAAACCTTACCCTTACCCTAACACTAACCCTAAACCTTAACCTAACACTAACCTTAAAACTAACCCTACCCCTAAGCCTAACCCTTGCCCTTACCCTAACCCTAAACCTAACCCTAAACCTAACCCTAAACCTAACCCTAACCCTAACACGAACCCTAACCCTTACCCTTACCTTAACCCTAACCCTAACCCTAACCCTAAGCCTAGCACATACCCTTAGCCTAACCCTAACCCTAACCCTTACCCTTACCCTAACCCTAACCCTAAACCTAACCCTAAACCTAATTCTAAACATAACACTAACCCTTACCCTAACCCTAACCCTAACCCTAACCCTTAACCTAACCCTAACCCTAACCCTAACCCTAAACCTAAACTTAACCCTAACCTTACCCTAAACCACACCCTAAACCAAACCCTAAACCTAACCCTAATCCTCACCCTAACCTTAACCCTGACACTAACCCTAAACTTTGCCCTTACCCTAACCCTAACAATAAATACTAACCCTAACCCTAACACTAACCCTAACGCTAACCCTTACCCTTACCCTAAAATTAACCCTAAACCTAACCCTAACCCTAACCCTAACCCCTAAACCTAAACCTAACCCTTACCTTATTCTAACCCTATGTCTAACACTAACACTTACCCTTACCCTAACCCCTACCCTAACCCTAACCCTAACCCTAAACCTAACCCTAACCCTAAACATAACCCTTACCCTTACCCTAACCCTAATCCTAACCCTAACCCTAACCCTAAACTTACCTTTACACTAAACCTAACACTAAACCTTACCCTAAACCTAACCCTAAACCTAACCCTAACCCTTACCCTTACCGTAACCCTAACCCTAACCCTCAACCTTAGCCTTACCCTAACACTTACCCTAATCCTAACCCTATCCCTAACCCTTACCCTTATCCTAACCCTAAAAATAACCTTACACCCAACCCTAAACCTAACCCTAATCCTAACCCTAACACTTACCCTAAAGCTAACCCTAAACTTAACAGTGATCCTAACACTTACACTTACCCTAACCCTAACCCTAACCCTAATCCTCATCCTAACCATAACCCTAACCATAAACATAACACTAACCCTTAACCTAACACTAACACTAACCCTAACTGCTAACCCTAAACCTTACCCTAACGCTTACCATAACCCTAACCCCTAACCCAACCCCCACACTACCCCTAACACTAACCCCTAACACTTACTATTACCCTAACACTTACCCTTTCCCTAACCCCTACCCTAAACCTAACCCTAACCTTAACACTTCCCCTTAACCTAACCCTAACCCTAACCCTAAATCTAAACCTTACCCTTACCCTAACCCTAACCCTAACGCTTATCCTAACCCTAAACTTAACCCCAGCACTAACCCTAACCCTAATACTTATGGTAACGCTAACCCTAAACTTTACCCTTACTCTAACCTAACCCTAACCTTAACCCCAACCATAAAACTAAACCTAACCCTAACCCTAACACTTACCCTAACCCTAACCCTTATCCTAACCCTACCCTAACCCTAACCATTAACCTAACCCTAATACTAACCCTAACCCCTAACCCTAACCCTTACCATAACTCTAAACCTAACCCTACCCCTAACACTAACCCTAAACCGTAACCCTAACAATAACACTAACCCCTAATCCTAACACTAACATTAACCCTAAACTTTATCCTAACCCGAACCCTAACCCTGACACTTACCCTTACCCTAACCGCTACCCTCACCATAACCCTACCCTAAACCTTAGCTTAAGCCTAACCCTAACGCTAACCCTAACCCTAACCCCTACCCTAACCCTAACCATAAACCTTAACCTTACCCTAACACTAATCCTAACCCTTACCCTAACCCTATCCCTAAACCTAACGCTAACCCTAACCTTTACCCTTACCATAAACCTAAACCTAACCTTAACCCCAACCCTAAAACTAAACCTAACCCTAACCCTAACACTTACCCTACCCTAACCCTTAACCTAACCCTAACACTAACCCTAATCCCTAACCCTAAACCTTACCATAAACCTAACCCTAACCCTAACCTTAACACTACCCTAACCCCTAACCCTAACCCTAACAATAACACTAACCCCTAACCCTAACCCCAACCCTAACCCTAATCCTTATCCTAACCCCAACCCTAACCATGACACTTACCCTTATCCTAACCTGTACCCTCACCATAACCCTAACCCTAATCTTACCTTAACCCTAACCCTAATCCTAACTCTAACCCTTACTCTTACCCTAACCCTAAACCTAACCACAATCCTAACCCTAACACTAACCCTTACCCTTACCCTAACCCCTACCCTAACCCTATACCTAACCCTAACACTTACCCTTACCCACACCCTAACCCTTACCTTAAACCTAACCCTAACTCTAAACCTAACTCTAAACTTAACCCTAACCCTTATCCTTACCCTAACACTAACCCTAACCCTAACCCATACCATAACCCTAACCCGTACCCTAACCCTAACCCTAAACCTAACCCTAAACCTAACCCTAAACGTAACCCTTACCCTTACCCTAACCCTAACCCTAACCTTAAATCTAAACCTTACCCTTAAACTAACCCTAACCCTAACCCTAACCCTTACCCTTACCCTAACCCTAACTCTAACCCTAACCGTTACCCTTACCCTAAACCTCACCCTAAACCTAACCCTAACCCAAAACCTAAACCTAACCCTTGCCATTACCCTAAACCTAACCCAAAATCTAACACTAAACCTAACCCTAACCCTAACCCATAACCCTAACCCTAACCCTAACCCTAAATATTACCCTTACCCTAACCCTAACCCTAACCAGAACACTTACCCTAACCCTAACCCTTACACTTACCCTAACCCTAACCCTAACCAGAACACTTACCCTAACCCTAACCCTAACCCTAACCCTAACAATTACCCTTACCCTAAACCTAACCCTAACCCTTACCCTAACCCTAACCCTAACCCTTACCCTAATCCTAACCCTAACCCTTACACTAACACTAACCCTAACCCCTAACCCTAACCCTTAACCTAAACCTAACCATAACCCTAACACTTACCCTTACCCAAACCCTAAATCTAATTCTAATCCTAACCCTAACCCTAACCCTTACCGTACCCTAACCCTAAACCTAACCCTAACCCTAAGCCTAACCCTAACCCTAACATTAACCCTTACTCTTATCCTAACCCTAACCCTAACCCTAACACTAAAACTTACCCTTACCCTAGCCCTAACCCTAAACCTAATCTTAACCCTAAGCCTAACCCTAACCTTAACCCTAACCCTACCCTAACCTCACCCTAAACCTAACCCCCTAGTCTAACCCTAACCCTAACATTAACCCTTACCCTTATGCTAACCCTAAACCTAACCCTAACCCTTACACTTACCCTTATCCTAAACCCTACCCTAACCCTAACGCTAACCCTAACCATTACCCTATCACTTACCCTAACCCTTACCCTTACCCTAACACTAAAACTAACCTTAACCCTAACCCTCACCCTAACCCTTACCTTTATCCTAACCCTAACCCTAACCCTAACCTTAACCCTAACACTTAACCTAACCCTAACCCTTACACTAACCCTAACCCTAAACCTAACCCCAACCCTAACCCTAACCCTTACCCTTACCCTAACCCTAACCCTAACCCTAAATCTAAACCTTACCCTTACACTAACCCTAACCCTAAACCTAACCCTAATCCTTACCCTTACCCGAATACTAACTCTAACCCTAACCCTTTCCCTTACCCTAAGCCTAACCCTAAACCTAACCCTAACCCTAAACCTTACCCTAACCCTAAACCTAACCCTTGCCCTTACCCTAAACCTAACCCTAAACATAACCTTAACCCTAACTCTATCCCATAACCCTCACCCTAACCCTAAACTTTACCCTTACCCTAACCCTAACCCTAACCAGAACACTTACCCTAACCCTAACCCTAAACCTAACCCTTACCCTTACCCTAACCCTAACCCTAACCAGAACACTTACCCTAACCCTAACCCTAACCCTAAACCTTACCCTTACACTAACCCTAACCCTATCCCTAACCCTTACCCTAACCCTAACCCTAACCCTTACCCTAATCCTAACTCTAACCCTTACACTAACCCTAACCCTAACCCTAAACCCTAACCCTAACCCTTAACCTAACCCTAACCCTAACCCTAAACCTTACCCTTACCCTAACCCTACACCTAATTCTGACCCTAACCCTAACCCTAACCCTAACCCCTACCCTACCCTAACCCTAAACCTAACCCTAACCCCTAAGCCTAACCCTAACCCTAACATTAACCCTTACCCTTATCCTAACCCTAAACCTAACCCTAACTCTAACCCTTATCCTAAACCCTACCCTAACCCTAACGCTAACCCTAACCATTACCCTAACCCTAACCCTAATCCTTACCCTTACCCTAACACTAAACCTAACCTTAACGCTATCCCTCACCCTAACCCTTACCCTTATCCTAACCCTAACCCTAACCCTAACCTTAAACCTTACACTTACCCTAAACCTAACCCTAACCCTTACCCTAAACCTAACCCTAACCCTAACCCTTACCCTTAACTTAACCCTACAGCTAAACCTAACCCTTACCCTTACCCTAACGCTAACCATAACCCTAAATCTAACCCTAACCCTAAGCCTTAACCTTACCCTAAACCTAACCCTAACCCTAACCCTTACCCTTACCCTAACCGCAACCCTAAGCCTAACCCTAAACTTAACCCTAACCCTTACCCTAACCCAAACCCTAATCCTAACCCTAACCCTTACGCTAACCCTAACCCTTACCCTAACGCTAACCATAACCCTAATCCTAACCCTAACCCTTACCCTAAACCTAACCCTAACCCTAACCCTAACCCTTATCCTAACCCTAACCCTAACCCTAAAACTTACCCTTACCCTAACGCTACTCTGAACCATAACCCTAACCCTAACACATATCCTTACCTTAACCCTAACCATAACCCTAACCGTAACCATAACCGTAACCCTAACCCTAACCGTAATCTTTCCCTTACACTAACCCTAACCCTAAACTTAACCCCAACCCTAAACCTAACCCTTACCCTAACCCTAACCCTTACTCTTACGCTAACCCTAAACTTAACCCAAAACCTTATCCTTACCCTAACACTAACCCTAACCCTAACCCTAAACCTAACCCTAACCCTAAATTTAACCCTTACCTTTACGCTAACCCTAACCCTAAACCTAACCCTAACCCTTACACATACCCTAACCCTAACCCTAACCCTAACCTTAACCCTAACACTTAACCTAACCCTAACCCTTACACTAACCCTAACCCTAAACCTAACCCCAACCCTAACCCTAACCCTTACCCTTACCCTAACCCTAACCCTAACCCTAAATCTAAACCTTACCCTTACACTAACCCTAACCCTAAACCTAACCCTAATCCTTACCCTTACCCGAATACTAACTCTAACCCTAACCCTTTCCCTTACCCTAAGCCTAACCCTAAACCTAACCCTAACCCTAAACCTTACCCTAACCCTAAACCTAACCCTTGCCCTTACCCTAAACCTAACCCTAAACATAACCTTAACCCTAACTCTATCCCATAACCCTCACCCTAACCCTAAACTTTACCCTTACCCTAACCCTAACCCTAACCAGAACACTTACCCTAACCCTAACCCTAAACCTAACCCTTACCCTTACCCTAACCCTAACCCTAACCAGAACACTTACCCTAACCCTAACCCTAACCCTAAACCTTACCCTTACACTAACCCTAACCCTATCCCTAACCCTTACCCTAACCCTAACCCTAACCCTTACCCTAATCCTAACTCTAACCCTTACACTAACCCTAACCCTAACCCTAAACCCTAACCCTAACGCTTAACCTAACCCTAACCCTAAACCTAAACCTTACCCTTACCCTAACCCTACACCTAATTCTGACCCTAACCCTAACCCTAACCCTAACCCCTACCCTACCCTAACCCTAAACCTAACCCTAACCCCTAAGCCTAACCCTAACCCTAACATTAACCCTTACCTTATCCTAACCCTTACCCTAACCCTAACCCTAAACCTTACCCTTACCCTAGCCCTAACACTAAACCTAACCCTAACCGTAAGCCTAACCCTAACCTTAACCCTAACCCTAACCCTAATCCTTACCCTTTCCCTAACCCTAACACTAAACCTAACACTAACCCTAACCCTAACCCTAACCCTAACCTTTACCCTACCCTAACCTAACCCTAACCCTAACCCCTTAGACTAACCCTAACCCTAACATTAACCCTTACCCTTATCCTAACCCTAAACCTAAACCTAACCCTAACCCTAAACCTTACCCCTACCCTAACCCTAACCCTAACCCTTACCCTAAAACTAACCCTAACCCTAACCTTAACCCTAACCCTTTCTCTTACCTTAACCCTAACCCTAACCCTAACACTAACTCTAACACTTAGCCTAACCCTTACCGTAACCCTATCCCTAAACTTAACCCAAACCCTTACCCTTATCCTTACCTTAACCCTAACCCTAACCATAACACTTAAACTTTCCCTAAGCCTAACCCTAACCCTTACCCTTAACTTAACCCTACACCTAACCCTAACACTTACCCTTACCCTAACGCTAACCATAACACTAATCCTAACCCTAACCCTAACCCTAAACCTCACCCTAACCCTAACCCTACCCTAACATTTACCCTTACCCTAACACTAACCCAAACCTAACCCTAACCAGAACACTTACACTAACCCTAACCCTAACCCTTACCCTTACAATAACCCTAAATCTAACCCTAACCCTAACCCTAAACCTAACCCTTACCCGTACCCTTAGCCTAACCCTTACCCTAACCCTAAACGTTACCCTTGAGCTAAACCTAACCCTAACCCTTACCCTAAACCTAAACCTAACCCGAACCCGAACCCAAACCCTTACGCTTACCTTAACCCTAATCCTAACCCTAAACCTAAGCCTAGCTCATACCCTTACCCTAACCCAAACCCTAACCCTAACCGTAACCCTAAACCTAACCCTAAACATAAACCTAACCCTAACACTGACGCTCACCCTAACCCTAACCTTAACCCAAACACTACACCTAACCCTAACCCTAACCCTTACCCTTACCCTAACCCTAACCCTAACCCTAAACATAACCCTAACCCTTACCCTCACCCTAACCCTAACCCTTACCCTTACCCTAACCCTAACTCTAAAACTAATCCTAACCCTAACCTTAACCCTAACCCTTAACCTTACCCTAAACATAACCTTAACCCTAAACCTTACCCTTACCCTAACCCTAACCCTAACCCTTATCCTAACCCTAACCCTAAACCTAAAACTTACCCTTACCCTAACGCTAACCCGAACCCTCACACTAACCCTAACACATATCCTTACCTTAACCCTAACCATAACCCTAACTGTAAACGTAACCGTAACCCTAACCCTAACCGTAATCTTTACCCTTACACTAACCCTAACCCTAAACTTAACCCCAACCCTAAACCTAACCCTAACCCTAACCCTAACCCTAAACCTAACCCTAACCCTAAATTTAACCCTTACCTTTATGCTAACCCTAACCCTAAACCTAACCCTAACCCTTACCCATGACCTAACCCTAACCCTAACCTTAACCCTAACCCTTACCCTAACCCTAACCCTTACACTAACCCTAACCCTAATCCTAACCCTAACCCTAACCCTAACCCTTACCCTTACCCTAACCATAACCCTACCCTAAATCTAAAACTTACGTTACACTAACCCTAACCCTAAACCTAACCCTAACCCTTACCCAAACACTAACTCTAACCCTAACCCTTTCCCTTACCCTAAGCCTAACCCAAAACCTAACCCTAACCCTAAACCTAACCCTAACCCTAAACCTAACCCTTGCCCTTACCCTAAACCTAACCCTAAACCTAACCTTAACACTAACACTATCCCATAACCCTAACCCTAACCCTAAACTTTACCCTTACCCTAACCCCAACCCTAACCAGAACACTTACCCTAACCCTAACCCTAAACCTAACCCTTACCCTTACCCTAACCCTAACCCTAACCAGAACACTTACCCTAACCCTAACCCTAACCCTAAACCTTACCCTTACACTAACCCTAACCCTAACCCTAACCCTTACCCTAACCCTAACCCTAAACCTTACACTAATCCTAACCCTAACCCTTACACTAACCCTACCCTAACCATAACCCCTAAGCCTAACCCTTAACCTAACCCTAACCCTAACCCTAAACCTTACCCTTACCCTAACCCTAAACCTAATTCTAACCCTAACCCTAACCCTAACCCTAACCCTAAATTTAACCCTTACCTTTACGCTAACCCTAACCCTAAACCTAACCCTAACCCTTACCCATAACCTAACCCTAACCCTAACCCTAACCTTAACCCTAAACATTACCCTAACCCTAACCCTTAACTAACCCTAACCCTAAACCTAACCCTAACCCTAAACCTAACCCTTACCCTTAACCTAACCCTAACCCTAACCCTAACCCTAAATCTAAACCTTACCCTTACACTAACCCTAACCCTAAACCTAACCCTAACCCTTACCCTTACCCGAACCCTAACTCTAACCCTAACCCTAAACGTAACCCTAACTCTTATTCTTACCCTAACACTAACCCTAACCCTAACCCTAAACCTAAACCTAACCCTAAACTTAACCCTTACCTTTATGCTAACCCTAACACTAAACCTAACCCTAACCCTTACCCTTACCCTAACCCTAACCCTAACCTTAACCTTAACCCTAACCCTTACCCTAACCCTAACCCGAACCCTTACCCGTACCCTAACCCTAACCCTAACCCTAACCCTAACCCTAAACCTTACCCTAACCCTAACTCTAAACCTAACCCTTACCCTTACCCTAACCCTAACCCTAACCCTAACACTAACCCTAAACCTAACCCAAACCCTAAACCTAACCCTAACCCTAAACCTAACCCTTGCCCTTACCCTAAACCTAACTCTAAAACTAACCCTAACCCTAACCCTAACCCTAACCCTAACCCGTAACCCTAACCCTAACCCTAACCTTTACCCTTACCCTATCCCTAACCCTAACCAGAACACTTACCTTAACCCTAATCCTAAACCTAACCCTTACCCTTACCCTAACCCTAACCCTAACCAGAACACTTACCCTAACCCTAACGCTTACCCTTACCCTAACCCTAACCCTAACCCTAACACTAACCCTAAACCTAACCCAAACCCTAAACCTAACCCTAACCCTAAACCTAACCCTTGCCCTTACCCTAAACCTAACTCTAAAACTAACCCTAACCCTAACCCTAACCCTAACCCGTAACCCTAACCCTAACCCTAACCTTTACCCTTACCCTATCCCTAACCCTAACCAGAACACTTACCTTAACCCTAATCCTAAACCTAACCCTTACCCTTACCCTAACCCTAACCCTAACCAGAACACTTACCCTAACCCTAACGCTTACCCTTACCCTAACCCTAAACCTTACCCTAATCCTAAACCTAACCCTTACACTAACCCTAACCCTAACCCTAACCCTAACCCCTAACCCTAACCCTTAACCTACCCCTAACCCTAACCTTAACCCTTACACTTACTCTAACCCTAAACTTAATTCTAACACTAACCCTAACCCTAACCCTAACCTTTACCCTACCCTAACCTTAACCCTAACCGTAAACCCTAAGCCTAACCCTAACCCTAACATTAACCCTTACCCTTATCCTAACCCTAACCCTAACCCGAACCCTAACCTTAACCCTAACCCTTACCCTTACGCTAGCCCTAAACCTAAACCTAACCCTAACCCTAAGCCTAACCGTAACCTTAACCCTAACTCTAACCCTAATCATTACCCTTTCCCTAACCCTAACACTAAACCTAACATTAATCCTAACCCTAACCCTAACCCTAACCCTTACCCTACCCTAATCCTAACCCTAAACCTAACCCCTTAGCTTAAACCTAACCCTAACATTAACCCTTACACTTATCCTAACCCTAAACCTAACACTAACGCTAACCCTTACCCTTACACTTACCCTTACCATAAACCCTACCCTAACCCTAACCCTAAAGCTAACGCTAACCATTACCCTAACCCTAACCCTAACCCTAACCCTTACCCTTACCCTAACACTAAACCTAACCTTAACCCTCACCCTCAACTTAACACTTACCCTTATCATAACCATAACCCTAACCCTAACCTTAAAACTTACCCTTACCCTAAACCTAACCCTAAACCTTACCCTAAACCTAACCCTAACCCTAACCCTTACTCTTAACTTAACCCTAACCCTAACCCTAACCCTTACCCTTACACTAACGCTAAACATAACATTAACCCTAAACCTAACCCTAAGCCTTACCCTTACCCTAATCCTAACCCTAACCTTAACCCCAACCCTAAACCTAAGCCTAACCCTAACCCTTACCCTTACCTTAACCCTAACCCTAACCCTTACCCTTACCCTAACGCTAACCCTAACCCTAACCCTAACCCTTACCCTAAACCTAACCCTAACCCTAACCCTTACCCTTACCTTAACCCTAACCCTAAACCTAACCCTAACCTTTACTCTTACCCTAAACGTAACCCTAAGCCTAACCCTAACCGAAACCCTAACCCTTACCCCAACCCAAACCCTAATCCCAACCCTAACCCTTACACTTACCCTAACCCTAACCCTAAACCTAACCATAACCCTAACCTTAACCCTAACCCTTACCCTTACCCTAACCCTAACCCTAACCCTAAACCTAACCCTAACCCTAAGCCTTACCCTAAGCCTAACCCTAACCCTAACCCTAAACCTAACCCTTACCCTTACCCTCAACCTAACCCTAACCTTAACCTTAACCCTAACCCTAATCCTAACCTTAACCCTTACCCTTATCCTTACCCTAACCCTAACACTAACCCTAATCCTAAACCTAAACCTAACCCTAAATCTAACCCTTACCCTTATCCTAACTCTAACCCTAACCCTAACCCTAACCCTTATCCTTACCCTAACCCTAACCCTAACCATAAACCTGACCCTTACCCTAACCCTAACCCTAACCCTTACCCTAAACCTAACCCTAAACCTAACCCTAACCCTAACCCTTACCCTTACCTTAACCCTAACCCTAACCCTAAAACTTACCCTTACCCTAACGCTAATCCTAACCCTAACCCTAACCCAAACCCTAACGCTAACACATATCCTTACCCTAACCCTAACCCTAACCATAACTGTAACCCTAACCCTAACCCTAACCCTAACCCTCATCTTTGCCCTTACACTAACCCTAACCCTAAACTTAACATCAACCCTATACCTAACCCATACCCTAACCCTAACGTTTATCCTTACCCTAACCATAACCCTAAACCTAACCCTAAGCCTAACCCTAACTCTAACACTTACCATAACCCTTACCCTAAACCTAACCCTAGCCTTAACCCTAATCCTTACCCTTACCCTTACCTAACCCTAACCCTAAGCCTAACCCTAACCCTAACCCTAAAACTTGTCCTTACCCTAAGTCTAACCCTAAACCTACCCCTTACCCTTACCCTAAACCTAACCCTAAACCTAACCCTAACACTTATCATTACCCTAAACCTAACCCTAACTGAAAACATTATCATTACCCTAAACCTAACCCTAACCCTTACGCTAAAACCAACCCTAACACTAACACTTAACCTAACCCTAACACTAACCCTAACCCTTAACCCTAACCCTTACAATAACCCTAACCCTAACCCTAACCCTAAACCTAACCCTAACCCTTACCCTAACCCTAACCCTAACCCTTACCCATAACCTAACCCTAACCCTAACCCTAACCTTAACCCTAACCCTTACCCTAACCCTAACCCTTACACTAACCCTAACCCTAAACCTAACCCTAACCCTAACCCTAACACTTACCCTTACCCTAACCCTAACCCTAACCCTAAATCTAAACCTTACGTTACACTAACCCTAACCCTAAACCTAACCCTAACCCTTACCCTTACCCGAACACTAACTCTAACCCTAACCCTTTCCCTTACCCTAAGCCTAATCCTAATCCTAACCCTAACCGTAAACCTAACCCTAACCCTAAACCTAACCCTTGCCCTTACCCTAAACCTAACCCTAAACCTAAGCTTAACACTAACTCTATCCCATAACCCTAACCCCTAACCCTAACCCTTAACCTAACCCTAACCCTAACCCTAAAACTTACCCTTACCCTAAACCTAAACCTAATTCTAACCCTAACCCTAACCCTAACCCTAAATTTAACCCTTACCTTTACGCTAACCCTAACGCTAAACCTAACCCTAACCCTTACCCATAACCTAACTCTATCCCTAACCCTAACCTTAACCCTAACCCTTACCCTAACCCTAACCCTTACACTAACCATAACCCTAACCCCAACCCTAACCCTAATCCTAACCCTTACCCTTACCCTAACCCTAAACCTAACCCTAAATCTAAACCTTACCCTTACACTAACCCTAACCCTAAACCTAACCCTAACCCTTACCCTTACCCGAACACTAACTCTAACCCTAACCCTTTCCCTTACCCTAAGCCTAACCCTAAACCTAACCCTAACGCTAAACCTAACCCTAAACCTAAACCTAACCCTTGCCCTTACCCTAAACCTAACCCTAAACCTAACCTTAACCCTAACACTATCCCATAACCCTAACCCTAACCCTAAACTTTACCCTTACCCTAACCCTAACCCTAACCAGAACACTTACCCTACCCCTAACCCTAAACCTAACCCTTACCCTTACCCTAACCCTAACCCTAACCAGAACACTTACCCTAACCCTGACCCTAACCCTAAACCTTAAGCTTACACTAACCCTAACCCTAACCCTAACCCTTACCCTAACCCTAACCCTTACACTAATCCTAACCCTAACCCTTACACTAACTCTAACCCTAACCCGTAACCCCTAACCCTAACCCTTAACCTAACGCTAACCCTAACCCTAAACCTTACCCTCACCCTAACCCTTAACCTAATTCTAACCCTAACCCTAACCCTAACCCTAACCCTAACCCTTACACTAATCCTAACCCTAACCCTTACACTAACCCTAACCCTAAACCTAACCCCTAATCTTAACTCTTAACCTAACCCTAACCCTAAACCTAAACCTTACCCTTACCCTAACCCTAAAACTAATTCTAACCCTAACCCTAACCCTAATCCTTACCCTACCCTAACCCTAAACCTAACCCTAACCCCTAAGCCTAACCCTAACCCTAATATTAAACCTTACCCTTATCCTAACCCTAACCCTGACCCTAATCCTAAACCTTACCCTTAACCTAGCCCTAACCCTAAACCTAACCCTAACCCTAAGCCTAACCCTAACCTTAACCCTAACCCTAACCCTAATCCTTACCATTTCCCTAACCCTCACACTAAACCTAACACTAAGCCTAACCCTAACCCTAACCCAAACCTTTACCCTACCCTAACCTAACCCTAAACCTAACCCCTTAGCCTAACCCTAACCCTAACATTAACCCTTACCCTTATCCTAACCCTAAATCTAACACTAACCCTAAACCTAAACCTTAATCTTACCCTAACCCTAACCCTAACCCTAACCCTAACCCTTACCCTTACCTTAACCCTAACCCTAACCCTAACACTAACTGTAACCCTTACCCTAACCCTTACCGTAACCCTATACCTAAACTTAACCCAAACCCTTACCCTTATCCTTACCCTAACCCTAACCCTAACCATAACACTTACCCTCTCCTTAAGCCTAAACCTAACCCTAACCCTTACCCTTACACTAAACCTAACCCTAAGCCTAACCCTAACACTTATCATTACCCTAAACCTAATCCTAACCCTTACCCTTACCCTAACCCTAACCCTAACCCTAACCATAAACCTAAACCTAACTCTAACCCTTCCCTTTATTCTAACCCTAAACCTTACCCTAACCCTAACCCTAAACTAACCCTAACCCTAAACCTTACCCTTACCCTAACCCTAACACTAACCCTAACCCTAACACTGACCCTTACCTTTACTCTAACCCTAACCCTAACCCTAACCCTAACCTTAACCCTAACCCAAACCCTAATCCTAAACCTACCCCTTACCCTAAACCTAACCTTAACTCTTACCCTAAGCCTAACCCTAACCCTAAACCTAACCCTAACCCTTACCCTTACCCTAACCTTAACGCTTACCCTTATCCTCACCCTAACCCTAACACTAACCCTAATCCTAAACCTAACCCTACCCAAACGCTAACCCTTACCCTTATCCTAACCTTAACCCTAACTCTACCCCTAACCTTAACCCTTACCCTTATCCTTACCCTAAACCTAACAATAACCCTAATCCTAAACCTAACTCTAACCCTAACGCTAACCCTTACCCTTATTCTAAACCTAACCCTAAACCTAATCCTAACACTTACCCATACCCTAACCCTAAACCTAACCTTAACCCTAACCCTAACTCTAACCCTTACCCTTACCCTAACCCTAACCCTAACCCTAAACCTTACCCTTACCCTAACCCTAACCCTAACCGTAACCGTAACCCTAACCCTAACCCTAACCCTAATCTTTACCCTTACCCTAACCCTAACCCTAAACTTAACCCTAACCCTAAACCCAACGCTTACCCTAACCCTAACCCTTACCCTTACCCTAAGCATAACCCTAAACTTAACCCTAACCCTAACCCTAACTCTAACACTTACCCTAACCCTTACCCTAAACCTAACCCTAAACCTAAACTTAACCCAAACCATTACCCTTACCCTTATCTAACCCTAACCCTAACCCTACCCCTAACACTTGCCCTAACCCTAAGTCTAACCCTAACCTTAACCCTTACCCTTACCCTAAACCTAACCCTAAACCTAACCCTAACACTTATCATTACCCTAATCCTAACCCTAACCTTAAACCTTACCCTTACCCTAAACCTAACCCTAACCCTTACGCTAAACTTAACCCTAACTCTAACCGTTAACCGAACCCTAACACAAACCCTAAACCCAAACTTAACCCTCACCCTAACTCTACCCCTTACCCTTACCCTAACCAGAACACTTACCCTAACCCTAACCCTAAACCTAACCC
Organism: Megascapheus bottae; assembly: GCA_024803745.1. Classification (NCBI taxonomy): domain Eukaryota; kingdom Metazoa; phylum Chordata; class Mammalia; order Rodentia; family Geomyidae; genus Megascapheus; species Megascapheus bottae. The sequence continues at coordinate 30,084 of JANJXV010000162.1, read as the reverse complement.
TTACCCTTACCCTAACCCTAACCCATACCGGAACACTTACCCTCACTCTAACCCTTAGCTTACCCTAACCCTAACCCTAACCAGAACACTTACCCTCACCCTAACCCTAACCCTTACCCTAATGCTAACCCTAACCCTTACGCTAACCCTAAGCTTAACCCTAACCCTTACCCTTGCCCTAACCCTAACCCTAACCCTAAACGTAACCCTAATATTAACCCTTACCCTAAGCCTAACCCTAAACCTAAACCTAACCCTAATCCTTACCCTTACCCTCAACCTAACCCTAACCTTAACCCTAACCCTAACCCTAACCTTAACCCTTACCCTTATCCTTATCCTAACCCTAACACTAACCCTAATCCTAAACCTAACCCTAACCCTAACGCTAACCCTTACCCTTATCCTAACCCTAACTCTAACCCTAAGCCCAACGCTTACCCTTACCCTAACCCTAAACCTAACCTTAACCTTAACCCTAACTCTAACCCTTACCCTTAACCTAACCCTAACCCTAAACCTTACCCTTACCCTAACCCCAACCCTAACCCTAACACTAACCCTAACCCTTAACCCTAACCCTTACCCTAACCCTAACAATAACCCTAACCCTAACACTAAACCTAACCCCTAACCCTAACCCTAACAATAACACTAACCCCTAATCCTAACCCTAACCCTAACCCTAAACCTTATCCTAACCCGAACACTAACCCTGAGACTTACCCTTACCCTAACCTCTACCCTCACCATAACCCTAACCCTAATCCTTACCCTAACCCTAACCCTAACCCTAACACTTACTCTTACTCTAACCCTAAACCTAACCATAACCCTAACCATAACACTAACCCTTACCCTTATCCTAAACCCTACCCTAACAATAACCCTAAACCTTACACTTACCCTAAACCTAACCGTAACCTTTACGCTAAACCTAACAATAACCCTAACCCTAGCAATTACCCTTACCTTAACTCTAACCCTAACCCTAACCCTTACCCTTACCCTAACGCTAACCCTAACCATAAACCTAACTCTAACCCTAATCCTAACACATACCATTACCCTAACCCTAACCCTAACCCTAATCGTAACACTAACCCTAACCCTAAACCTAACCCTAACCCTTACCCTTAACCACCCTAACCCTAACCTTAAACCTAACCCTAACTCTCACCCTAACCCTAAACTTAAACCCTAACTCTTATTCTTACCCTAACACTAACCTAACCCTAACCCTAAACATAACCCTAACCCTAAACTTAACCCTTACCTTTATGCTAACCCTAACACTAAACCTAACCCTAACCCTTACCCTTACCCTAACCCTAACCCTAACCCTAACCCTAACCCTAACCTTAACCCTAACCCTTACCCTAACCCTAACCCTTACACTAACCCTAACCCTTAACCTAACCCTAACCCTAACGCTAACCCTTACCCTTACCCTAACCCTAACCCTAATTCTAACCCTTACCGTTACACTAACCCTAACCCTAAAATTAACCCTAACCCTTAAAATTACCCTAACCCTAACTCTAACTCTAACCCTTACCCTTACCCTAACCCTAACCCTAAACCTAACCCTAACCCTAAACCTAACCCAAACCCTAAACCTAACCCTAACCCTAAACCTAACCCTTGCCCTTACCCTAAACCTATCCCTAAAACTAACCCTAGCCCTAACCCTAACCCTAACCCATAACCCTAACCCTAACCCTAACCTTTACCCTTACCCTAACCCTAACTCTAACCAGAACACTTACCCTAACCCTAATGCTAAACCTAACCCTTACCCTTACCCTAACCCTAACATTAACCAGAACACTTACCCTAACCCTAACCCTTACCCTTACCCTAAACCTAAACCTTACCCTAATCCTAACCCTAACCCTTACACTAACCCTAACCCTAACCCTAACCCTAACCCCTAACCCTAACCCTTAACCTAACCCTTACACTTACTCTAACCCTAAACTTAATTCTAACACTAACCCTAACCCGAACCCTAACCCTAACCTTTACCCTACCCTAACCCTAACCCTAAACCTAACCCCTTAGCCTAAACCTAACCCTAACATTAACCCTTACACTTATCCTAACCCTAAACCTAACCCTAACCCTAACCCTTACACTTACACTTACCCTTACCATAAACCCTAACCTAACCCTAACCCTAAAGCTAACGCTAACCATTACCCTAACCCTAAACCTAACCCTTACCCTTACCCTAACACTAAACCTAACCTTAACCCTAACCCTCAACCTAACACTTACCATTATCCTAACCATATCCCTAACCCTAACCCTAAAACTTACACTTACCCTAAACCTAACCCTAAACCTTACCCTAAACCAAACCCTAACCCTAACCCTTACTCTTAACTTAACCCTAACCCTAACCCTAACCCTTACCCTTACACTAACGCTAACCATAACATTAACCCTAACCCTAACCCTAAGCCTTACCCTTACCATAATCCTAACCCTAACGTTAACCCCAACCCTAAACCTAAACCTAACCCTAACCCTTACCCTTACCCTAATGCTAACCCTAACCCTAACCCTAACACTTACCCTGAACCTAACCCTAACCCTAACCCTTAACCTTACCTTAACCCTAACCCTAAACCTAACCCTAACCCTTACTCTTACCCTAACCATAACCCTAAGCCTAACCCTAACCGTAACCCTAACCCTTACCCCAACCCAAACCCTAATCCCAACCCTAACACTTACACTTACCCTAACCCTAAACCTAAACCTAACCCTAACCCTAACCTTAACCCTAACCCTTACCCTTACCCTAACCCTAACCCTAACCCTAAACCTAACCCTAACCCTAAGCCTTACCCTAAGCCTAACCTTAACCCTAACCCTAACCCTAACCCTTACCCTTACCCTCAACCTAACCCTAACCTTAACCCTAACCCTAACCCTAATCCTAACCTTAACCCTTACCCTTACCCTTATCCTTACCCTAACCCTAACACTAACCCTAATCCTAAACCTAACCCTAACCCTAAATCTAACCCTTAACCTTATCCTAACTCTAACCCTAACCCTAACACTTACCCTTACCCTAACCCTAAACCTAATCTTAACCCTAACCCTAACTCTAACCCTTACCCTTACCCTAACCCTAACCCTAACCCTAACCCTAAACCTTACCCTTACCCTAACCCTAACCCTAACCCTTACCCTAAACCTAACCCTAAACCTAACCCTAACCCTAACCCTTACCCTTACCTTAACCCTAACCCTAAAACTTACCCTTACCCTAACGCTAATCCTAACCCTAACCATAACCCAAACCCTAACGCTAACACATATCCTTACCCTAACCCTAACCCTAACCATAACTGTAACCCTAATCCTATCCCTAACCCTAACCCTAATCTTTACCCCTACACTAACCCTAACCCTAAACTTAACATCAACCCTAAACCTAACCCTTATCCTAACCCTAACCCTTACCCTTACCCTAACCATAACCCTAAACCTAACCCTAAGCCTAACCATAACTCTAACACTTACCATAACCCTTACCCTAAACCTAACCCTAGCCTTAACCCTAACCCTTACCCTTACCTAAACCTAACCCTAAGAATAACCCTAACCCTAAAACTTGCCCTTACCCTAAGTCTAACCCTAACCCTACCCCTTACCCTTAACCCAAACCTAACCCTAAACCTAACCCTAACACTTATCATTACCCTAAACCTAACCCTAAGTGTAAACATTACCCTTACCCTAAACCTAACCCTAACCCTTACGCTAAAACTAACCCTAACACTAACACTTAACCCTAACACTAAACCTAACCCTTAACCCTAACCCTTACCATAACCCTAACCATAACCCTAACCCCTAACCCTAACCCTAACAATAACACTAACCCCCAATCCTAACCCTAACCCTAACCCTAAACCTTATCCTAACCCGAACCCTAGCCCTGACACTTACCCTTACCCTAACCTCTACCCTCATCATAACCCTAACCCTAACCCTAACCCTAACCCTAACCCTTACTCTAACCCTAACCCTAACCCTAACACTTACTCTTACCCTAACCCTAAACCTAACCATAACCCTAACCTTAACACTAACCCTTACCCTTATCCTAAACCCTACCCTAACAATAACCCTAAAACTTACCCTTACCCTAAACCTAACCCTAACCCTTACGCTAAAACTAAACCTATTCCTAACCCTAACCCTTGCCCTTACCTTAACCATAACCATAACCCTAAACCTTACCCTTACCGTAACGCTAACCCTAACCCTAAACCTAACCCTAACCCTAACCCTTACCTTACACTTACCTTAAACCTAACCCTAACCCTAACACTTACCCTTACCCTAACCCTAACCCTAACCCTCACACTAACCCTTACCCTAATCCTAACAGTAACCCTAACACTAACCGTAACCCTAAACCACACCCTAACCCTAACTTTAAACATAACCCTAACCCTAACCCTAAACCTAAACCTAAACCTAACCCTAACCCTAACACTAAACTTAACCCTTACCTTTACGCTAATCCTAACACTAAACCTAACACTAACCCTTACCCTTACCCTAACCCTAACGCTAATCCTAATCTTAAACCTAACCCTTACCCTAACCCTAACCCTTACCCTAACCCTAACATTACCCTTACCCTAACCCTAACCCTAACCCTAACCCTAAATCTAACCCTTACCCTTACACTAACCCTAACCCTAACCCTAACCCTAACCCTAACCCAAACGTTTACCCTTACCCTAACCCTAACTCTAACCCTAACCCTTACCCTTACCCTAACCATAAACCTAACCTTAAACCTAACCCTAACCCGAATCCTTACCCTTACCCTAACCCTAACCCTAACCCTAATCCTAAACCTTACCCTTACCCTAACCCTAACCCGAACCCTTACTCTAAACCTAAGCCTAACCCTAACCATAACCCTTACCTTAACCCTAACCCTAACCCTAAAACTTACCCTTACCCTAATGCTAACCCTAACCCTAACCGTAACCCTAACACGTATCCTTACCCTAACCCTAACCCTAACCGTAACCATAACCCTAAGCCTAACCCTAACCCCAACCCTAACCCTTACCCTAACCCTAATCCTAACCCTAACCACTAACCCTAACCCTTAACTTAACCCTAACCCTAACCCTTACCCTTACCCTAACCCAAAACCTAACCCTAACCTAACCCTAACCCTAACGCTAACCCTAACCCTAAACCAAACCCTAACCCTAACCCTTACTCTTAACTTAACCCTAAACCTAACCCTAACCCTTACCCTTACACTAACGCTAACCATAACATTAACCCTAACCCTAACCCTAAGCCTTACCCTTACCGTAATCCTAACCCTAACCTTAACCCCAACCCTAAACCTAAGCCTAACCCTAACACTTACCCTTACCCTAACGCTAACCCTAACCCTAACCCTAACCCTAACCCTTACCCTAAACCTAAACCTAACCCTAACCCTTACTCTTACCCTAACCGTAACCCTAAGCCTAACCCTAACCATAACCCTAACCCTTACCCCAACCCAAACCCTAATCCCAACCCTAACCCTTACACTTACCCTAACCCTAAACCTAAACTTAACCCTAACCCTAACCTTAACCCTAACCCTTACCCTTACCCTAACCCTAACCCTAACGCTAAACCTAACCCTAACCCTAAGCCTTACCCTAAGACTAACCCTAACCCTAAAACTAACCCTAACCCTTACCCTTACCCTCAACCTAACCCTAACCTTAACCCTAACCCTAACCCTAATCCTAACCTTAACCCTTACCCTTATCCTTACCCTAACCCTAACACTAACCCTAATCCTAAACCTAACCCTAACCCTAAATCTAACCCTTACCCTTATCCTAACTCTAACCCTAACCCTAACCCTAACCCTTACCCTTACCCTAACCCTAACCCTAACCCTTACCCTAACCCTAACCCTAACCCTAACCCTAACCTTAACCCTAACCCTAACCCTAACCATAACCCTTACCTTTACCCTAACCCTAAACCTAAACCTAACTCTAACACTAATCCTAACGCTAACCTTAACCCCAACCCTAACACTAAACCTTTGGCTTACCCTAACCCTAAACCTTACCCTTACCCTAACCCTAACCCTAAAACTAACCCTAACCCTAACATTAACCTAACACTAACTCTAACCCTAACCTTTACCCTTACCCTAAGCCTACCCCTAAACCTAACCCTAACCCTAAACCTAACCCTAACCCTAAACCTAACCCTTGCTCTTAGCCTAAACCTAACACTAAACCTAACCTTAACCCTAAATCTATCCCATAACCCTAACCCTAACCCTAAACTTTACCCTTACCCTAACCCTAACCCTAACCAGAACACTTACCCTAACCCTAACCGTAAACCTAAACCTTACCCTTACCCTAACCCTAACCCTAACCCTAACCAGAACACTTACCCTAACCCTAACCCTAACCCTAAACCTGACCCTTACACTAACCCTAACCCTAAACCTAACCCTAACCCTAACCCTAACCCGAACCCTAAACCTTACCCTTACCCTAAACCTAACCCTAACCCTTACCCTTACGTTAACCCTAACACTAACCCTAACCCTTACCCTTACCGTAACTCTAACCCTAACCCTAACCCTAACCTAAATCCTAACACATACCCTTACCCTACCCCTAACGCTAATGCTAACCATAACCCTAAACCTAACCCTAACCCTTACACTAACCCTAACCCTAAACCTAACCTTATCCCTAACCTTACCCTTACCCTAACCCTAACCCTAACCCTAAACCTAACCCTAACCCTTAACCTTACCCTCAACCTAAACCTAAACTTAACCCTAACCCTAACCCTAACCCTAACCTTAACCCTTACCCTTATCCTTACCCTAACCCTAACACTAACCCTAATCCTAAACCTAACCCTAACCCTAACGCTAACCCTTACCCTTATCCTAACCCTAACCCTAAACATAACCCTTACACTTACCCTAACCCTAACCCTAAACCTAACCTTAACCCTAAACCTTACCCTAACCCTAACCCTTACCCTAACCCTAACCCTAAACCTAACCCTAAGTGTAAACCTAACCCTTACCCTTAACCTAACCTTAACCCTAACGCTAAATCTAACCCTTACCGTTACACTAACCCTAACCCTAAAATTAACCCTAACCCTTAAACTTACCCTAACCCTAACTCTAACCCTAACCCTTACCCTTACCCTAACCCTAACCCTAAACCTAACCCTAACCCTAAACCTAACCCTTACCCTAAACCTAACCCTTGCCCTTACCCTAAACCTAACCCTAAACCTAACCCTAACCCTAACCCTAACCCATAACCCTAACCCTAACCCTAACCTTTACCCTTACCCTAACCCTAACCATAACCAGAACACTTACCCTAACCCTAATCCTAAACCTAACACTTACCCTTACCGTAACACTAACCCTAACCTGAACACTTACCCTAACCCTAACCCTTACCCTTACACTAAACCTAACCCTAACCCAAAACCTTACCCTAACCCTAACCCTAAACCTTACCCTAATCCTAACCCTAATCCTTACACTAACCCTAACCCTAACCCCTAACCCTAACCCTTAACCTAACCCTAACCCTAACCCTAACCCTTACACTTACCGTAACCCTAAACTTAATTCTAACACTAACCCTAACCCTAACCCTAACCTTTACCCTACCCTAACCCCAACCGTAACCCCTAAGCCTAACCCTAATCCTAACATTAACCCTTACCCTTATCCTAACCCTAACCCTAACCTTAACCCTAACCCTTACCCTTACCCTTGCCCCAACCCTAAACCTAACCCTAACCCTAAGCCTAACCCTAACCTTAACCCTAACCCTAACCCTAATCCTTACCCTTTCCCGAACCCTAACACTAAACCTAACACAAACCCTAACCCTAACCCTAACCCTAACCCTAAGCCTTACCCTACCCTAACCCTAAACCTAACCTTAACCCCTTTGCCTAACCCTAACACTAACATTAACCCCTACCCTTATCCTAAACCTAACCCTAACCCTTACCCTAACACTTACACTTACCCTTACCCTACACCCTACCCTAACCCTAACGCTAACCCTAACCATTACCCTAACCCTAACCCTTACCCTTACCCTAACACTAAACCTAAACTTAACCCTAACCTCACCCTAACCCTTACCCTTATACTAACCCTAACCCTAACTCTAACCCTAAACTTTACACTTACCCTAAACTTAACCCTAACCATTACCGTAAACCTAACCCTAACTCTAACCCTTACCCTTACCTTAACCCTAACCCTAACCCTAACCCTTACCCTTACCTAACGCTAACCCTAACCCTAACCCTAACCCCAAGCCTTAACCTTACCCTAACCCCAACCCTAACCTTAACCCCAACCCTAAACCTAACCCTAACCGTAAAACTAAACCTTACCCTTACCCTAACCCTAATCCTAAACCCAACCCTAACCGTAACCCTAACCCTTACCCTTACCCTAAACTTAACCCTAACCCTTACCGTAAACCTAACCCTAACTCTAACCCTTACCCTTACCTTAACCCTAACCCTAACCCTAACCCTTACCCTTACACTAACGCTAACCCTAACCCTAACCCCAAGCCTTAACCTTACCCTAACCCTAACCCTAACCTTAACCCCAACCCTAACCCAAACCCTAATCCTAACCCTAACCCTTACCCTTACTCTAACCCTAACCCTAAACCTAAACCCAACCCTAACCCTAACCTTAACCCTACCCCTTACCCTTACCCTAACCCTAACCCTAACCCTAACCCTAACCATAACCCTTACCCTTACCCTAACCCTAAACCTAAACCTAACTCTAACACTAATCCTAACGCTAACCTTAACCCCAACCCTAACACTAAACCTTTGGCTTACCCTAACCCTAAACCTTACCCTTACCCTAACCCTAACCCTAAAACTAACCCTAACCCTAACATTAACCTAACACTAACTCTAACCCTAACCTTTACCCTTACCCTAAGCCTACCCCTAAACCTAACCCTAACCCTAAACCTAACCCTAACCCTAAACCTAACCCTTGCTCTTAGCCTAAACCTAACACTAAACCTAACCTTAACCCTAAATCTATCCCATAACCCTAACCCTAACCCTAAACTTTACCCTTACCCTAACCCTAACCCTAACCAGAACACTTACCCTAACCCTAACCGTAAACCTAAACCTTACCCTTACCCTAACCCTAACCCTAACCCTAACCAGAACACTTACCCTAACCCTAACCCTAACCCTAAACCTGACCCTTACACTAACCCTAACCCTAAACCTAACCCTAACCCTAACCCTAACCCGAACCCTAAACCTTACCCTTACCCTAAACCTAACCCTAACCCTTACCCTTACGTTAACCCTAACACTAACCCTAACCCTTACCCTTACCGTAACTCTAACCCTAACCCTAACCCTAACCTAAATCCTAACACATACCCTTACCCTACCCCTAACGCTAATGCTAACCATAACCCTAAACCTAACCCTAACCCTTACACTAACCCTAACCCTAAACCTAACCTTATCCCTAACCTTACCCTTACCCTAACCCTAACCCTAACCCTAAACCTAACCCTAACCCTTAACCTTACCCTCAACCTAAACCTAAACTTAACCCTAACCCTAACCCTAACCCTAACCTTAACCCTTACCCTTATCCTTACCCTAACCCTAACACTAACCCTAATCCTAAACCTAACCCTAACCCTAACGCTAACCCTTACCCTTATCCTAACCCTAACCCTAAACATAACCCTTACACTTACCCTAACCCTAACCCTAAACCTAACCTTAACCCTAAACCTTACCCTAACCCTAACCCTTACCCTAACCCTAACCCTAAACCTAACCCTAAGTGTAAACCTAACCCTTACCCTTAACCTAACCTTAACCCTAACGCTAAATCTAACCCTTACCGTTACACTAACCCTAACCCTAAAATTAACCCTAACCCTTAAACTTACCCTAACCCTAACTCTAACCCTAACCCTTACCCTTACCCTAACCCTAACCCTAAACCTAACCCTAACCCTAAACCTAACCCTTACCCTAAACCTAACCCTTGCCCTTACCCTAAACCTAACCCTAAACCTAACCCTAACCCTAACCCTAACCCATAACCCTAACCCTAACCCTAACCTTTACCCTTACCCTAACCCTAACCATAACCAGAACACTTACCCTAACCCTAATCCTAAACCTAACACTTACCCTTACCGTAACACTAACCCTAACCTGAACACTTACCCTAACCCTAACCCTTACCCTTACACTAAACCTAACCCTAACCCAAAACCTTACCCTAACCCTAACCCTAAACCTTACCCTAATCCTAACCCTAATCCTTACACTAACCCTAACCCTAACCCCTAACCCTAACCCTTAACCTAACCCTAACCCTAACCCTAACCCTTACACTTACCGTAACCCTAAACTTAATTCTAACACTAACCCTAACCCTAACCCTAACCTTTACCCTACCCTAACCCCAACCGTAACCCCTAAGCCTAACCCTAATCCTAACATTAACCCTTACCCTTATCCTAACCCTAACCCTAACCTTAACCCTAACCCTTACCCTTACCCTTGCCCCAACCCTAAACCTAACCCTAACCCTAAGCCTAACCCTAACCTTAACCCTAACCCTAACCCTAATCCTTACCCTTTCCCGAACCCTAACACTAAACCTAACACAAACCCTAACCCTAACCCTAACCCTAACCCTAAGCCTTACCCTACCCTAACCCTAAACCTAACCTTAACCCCTTTGCCTAACCCTAACACTAACATTAACCCCTACCCTTATCCTAAACCTAACCCTAACCCTTACCCTAACACTTACACTTACCCTTACCCTACACCCTACCCTAACCCTAACGCTAACCCTAACCATTACCCTAACCCTAACCCTTACCCTTACCCTAACACTAAACCTAAACTTAACCCTAACCTCACCCTAACCCTTACCCTTATACTAACCCTAACCCTAACTCTAACCCTAAACTTTACACTTACCCTAAACTTAACCCTAACCATTACCGTAAACCTAACCCTAACTCTAACCCTTACCCTTACCTTAACCCTAACCCTAACCCTAACCCTTACCCTTACCTAACGCTAACCCTAACCCTAACCCTAACCCCAAGCCTTAACCTTACCCTAACCCCAACCCTAACCTTAACCCCAACCCTAAACCTAACCCTAACCGTAAAACTAAACCTTACCCTTACCCTAACCCTAATCCTAAACCCAACCCTAACCGTAACCCTAACCCTTACCCTTACCCTAAACTTAACCCTAACCCTTACCGTAAACCTAACCCTAACTCTAACCCTTACCCTTACCTTAACCCTAACCCTAACCCTAACCCTTACCCTTACACTAACGCTAACCCTAACCCTAACCCCAAGCCTTAACCTTACCCTAACCCTAACCCTAACCTTAACCCCAACCCTAACCCAAACCCTAATCCTAACCCTAACCCTTACCCTTACTCTAACCCTAACCCTAAACCTAAACCCAACCCTAACCCTAACCTTAACCCTACCCCTTACCCTTACCCTAACCCTAACCCTAAACCTAACCCTAAACCTAACCCTAACCCTTACCCTAACCCTAAACCTAACCTTAAACCTAACCCTAACCATAACCCTTACCCTTACCCTAACAATAACCCTAAACCTAACCCTTACCCTTACCCTAACCCTAAACCTAACCTTAAACCTAACCCTAACCCTAACCCTTACCCTTACCCTAACCCTAACCCTAACCCAAACCCTAAACCTTACCCTTACCTTAACGCTAACCCTAACCCTAAACCTAACCCTTACCCTAAACCTAACCCTTGCCCTTACCCTAAACCTAACCCTAAACCTAACCCTAACCCTAACCCTAACCCTAACCCATAACCCTAACCCTAACCCTAACCTTTACCCTTACCCTAACCCTAACCAGAACACTTACCCTAACCCTAACCCTTACCCGTACACCAACCCTAACCCTAACCCAAAACCTTACCCTAACCCTAACCCTAAACCTTACCCTAATCCTAACCCTAAACCTTACACTAACCCTAACCCTAACCCTAACCCCTAACCCTAACCCTTAACCTAACCCTAACCCTAACCCTAACCCTTACACTTACCCTAACCCTAAACTTAATTCTAACACTAACCCTAACCCTAACCCTAACCTTAACCCTAACCCTTACCCTTACCCTTGCCCTAACCCTAAGCCTAACCCTAACCCTAACATTAACCCTTACCCTTATCCTAACCCTAACCCTAACCCTAACCTTAACCCTAACCCTTACCCTTACCCTTGCCCTAACCCTAAACCTAACCCTAACCCTAAGCCTAACCCTAACCTTAACCCTAACCCTAACCCTAATCCTTACCCTTTCCCGAACCCTAACACTAAACCTAACACAAACCCTAATCATAACCCTAACCCTAACCCTAAGCCTTACCCTACCCTAACCCTAAACCTAACCTTAACCCCTTAGCCTAACCCTAACCCTAACATAACCCCTACCCTTATCCTAAACCTAACCCTAACCCTTACCCTAACACTTACACTTACCCTTACCCTAAATCCTACCCTAACCCTAACACTAACCCTAATCATTACCCTAACCATAACCCTTACCCTTACCCTAACACTAAAGCTAAACTTAACCCTAACCTCACACTAACCCTTACCCTTATACTAACCCTAACCCTAACTCTAACACTAAACTTTACCCTTACCCTAAACTTAACCCTAACCCTTACCGTAAACCTAATCCTAACTCTAACCCTTACCCTTACCTTAACCCTAACCCTAACCCTTACCCTTACCCTAACGCTAACCCTAACCCTAACCCTAACCCCAAGCCTTACCCTTACCCTAACCCTAACCCTAACCTCAAACCCAACCCTAAACCTAACCCTAACCGTAAACCTAAACCTTACCCTTACCCTAACCCTAATCCTAAACCCAACCCTAACCGTAAACATAACCCTTACCCTAACCCAAACCCTAATCCTAACCCTAACCCTTACCCTTACTCTAACCCTAACCCTAAACCTAAACCTAACCCTAAACCTAACCTTAACCCTAACCCTTACCCTTACCCTTACCCTAACCCTAACCTAACCCTAAACCTAACCCTAACCCTTACCCTAACCCTAAACCTAACCTTAAACCTAACCCTAACCCTAACCCTTACCCTTACCCTAACAATAACCCTAAACCTAACCCTTACCCTTACCCTAACCCTAAACCTAACCTTAAACCTAACCCTAACCCTAACCCTTACCCTTACCCTAACCCTAACCCTAACCCAAACCCTAAACCTTACCCTTACCTTAACGCTAACCCTAATCCTAAAACTTAACCTTACCCTAATGCTAACCCTAACCCTAACCCTAACCCTAACACATATCCGTACCCTAACCCTAACCCTAACTGTAACCATAACCCTAAGCCTAACCCTAACCCTAAACCTAACCCTAATCTTTACCCTTACACTAACCCTAACCCTAAACTTAACCCCAACCCTAAACCTAACCCTTACCCTAACCCTAACTCTTACCCTTACCCTAACCCTAACCTAAACCTAACCCTAACCCTAACCCTAACTCTAACCCTTACCCTAACCCTTACCATAACCCTAACCCTAATCTTAACCCTAACCCTTACACATACCCTAACCCTAACAATAACCCTAACCCTAACAATTGCCCTTACCCTAAGGCTAACCCTAACCCTAACCCTTACCCTTACCCTAACCCTAACCCTAAACCTAACCCTAACACTTATCATTACCCTAACCCTAACCCTAACCCTAAACCTTACCCTTACCCTAACACTAACCCTAAACCTAACCCTAAACCTAACCCTAAACCTAACCCTAACCATAACCCTAACCGTTGCCCTTACCCTAACCCTAACTCTAAACCTCACCCTAAACCTAACCCTAAATCCTAACCTTAACCCTAACCCTCACCTTTACCCTTACCCTAACACTAACCCTAACCCTAACCCTAACAAGAACACTTACCCTAACTCTAACCCAAACCCTTACCCTTACCCTTACCCTAAACCTAAACGGAACCCTAACCCTAACCCTAACCCTTACCCTTACCCTTAGACTAACCCTAACCCTCACCCTAAACCTCAACCTTACCCTTACCCTAAACCTAACCCTAACCTTAGCCTAAACCTAACCCTAACCCTAAACCTAACCCTAGCACCTACCCTTACCCTAACCCTAACCCTAACCGTAACCCTAAACCTAACCCTAAACCTAAACCTAACCCTAACCCTAGCCCTTACGCTAACCCTAATCTTCACCCCAACACTACACCTAACCCTAACCCTAATCCTAACCCTAACCCTTATCCTTACCCTAACCCTAACTCTAAAGCTAATCCTAACCCTAACCTTAACTCTAACCCTTACCCTTACCCTAACCCTAAACTTAACCCTAACCCTTACCCTTACCATAACCCTAACCCTGACACTTATCCTAACAATAGCCCTAACCCTAACCCTAAAACTAACCCTAACCCTAACCCTTACCCTAATCCTAACCCTAACCCTTACCCTAACCCTAATCCTAACCCTAACCACTAACCTTAACCCTTAACTTAACCCTAAACCTAACTCTAACCATTACCCTTACATTAACCCAAAACCTAACCCTAACCTAACCCTAACCCTAACGCTAACCCTAACCCTAAACCTAACCCTAACCCTAAACCTTACCCTAACCCTAACACTAAACCTAACCCTAACCCTAACGCTAACCCTAACCCTAAACCTAACCCTAACCCTAAACCTTACCCTAACCGTAACACTAAACCTAACCCTAACCCTAATCCTAACCCCTAACGCTAAAACTAACCCTAACCCTAACCCTAACACTTAGCCTTACCCTAATCCTAACCCTAACCCTAACACTTACCCTAACCCTAACCCTAACCCTAACACTTACCCTAACCCGAACCCAAACTCTAACAATAACCCTTACCCTAACCCCTAACCCTAATACTTACCCTTACCCGAAACCTAACCCTAACCCTTACCATAACCCTAACCCTAACCCTTACCCATCCCTAACCCTAACCCTATCTCCTAACCCTAACCCTTAACCTAACACTAACCTTAACCCTAAACCTAAACCTTACCCTTACCCTAAGCCTAAACCTAACTGTAACCCTAACCCTAACCCTAACCATAACCCTAACATTAACCCTAACCCTAACCCTTACCCTTACCTAACCCTAACCCTAAACCTAACCCTAACCCTAAGCATAACCCTAACCTTAAGCCTAACCCTAACCCTAAACCTTACCCTTTCCCTAACCCTAACCCTAAACCTAACAGTAACCCTAACCCTAATCCTAACCCTAACACTAACCTTAAACCTTACCCTTATCCTAACCCTAACCCTAACCCTAACCCTAACTCTAACCCTTACCCTAAACCCTACCCTAACCCTAATGCTAATCCTAACCATTACCCTAACCCTAAACCTAACCTTAACCCTTACCCTTACCCTAACACTAAACCTAACCTTAACCCTAACCCTAAACCTAACCCTTACCCTTATCCTAACCCTAAACCTAACCCTAACCCTAACCCTAAACCTAAACCTTACCCTTACCATAACCTAACCCTAACCCTTACCCTAAACCTAACCAAACCCTAACCCTTACCCTTAAGTTAACCCTAACCCTAACCCTTACCCTTACCCTAACGCTATCCCTAACCCTAACCCTAACCCTTACACTTACCCTAACCCTAACCTTAACCCCAACCCTAAACCTAACCCTAACCATAACTCTAACCCTTACTCTTACCCTAAATCTAACCCTAAACCTAACCCTAACCCGAACCCTAACCTTTACCCTGACCCAAACCCTAATCCTAACCCTAACCCTTACCCTTAACCTAACCCTAACCCTAACCCTAACCCTAACCGTAACCCCTAAGCCTAACCCTAACCCTAACGCAAACCCTTACCCTTATCCTAAACCTAACCCTAAACCTAACCCTAACACTTACCCTTACCCTAACCCTAAACCTATCCTTAACCCTAATCCTAACCCTAAACCTTACCCTTACCCTAACCCTAACCCTAACCCTAAACCTTACCCTTGACCTAACCCTAACCCTAAGCCTTACTCTAAACCTAACCCTAACCCTAACCCTTACTCTTACCTTAACCCTAAACCTAACCCTAAAACTTACCCTTACACTAATGCTAACAATAACCCTAACCCTAACACATATCCTTACCCTAACCCTAACCCTAACCCTAACCCTAAACCTAACCCTAACCCTTACCCTTACCCTAACCCTAAACCTATCCTTAACCCTAATCCTAACCCTAAACCTTACCCTTACCCTAACCCTAACCCTAACCCTAAACCTTACCCTTGCCCTAACCCTAACCCTAAACCTTACTCTAAACCTAACCCTAACCCTAACCCTTACTCTTACCTTAACCCTAAACCTAACCCTAAAACTTACCCTTACCCTAATGCTAACAATAACCCTAACCCTAACACATATCCTTACCCTAACCCTAACCCTAACCCTAACCGTAACCGTAACCCTAACCCTAACCCTAACCCTAACCCTAATCTTTACCCTTACCCTAAACCTAACCCTAAAGTTAACCCCAACCCTAAAACTAACCCTTACCCTAACCCTAACCCTTACCCTTACCCATTCCCTAACCCTAATCCTAACCCTAACCCTAACCCTAACCCTAACCCTAAACCTAACTCTAACCCTAACCCTAACCCTAACCCTTACCCTTACCTAACCCTAACCCTAAACCTAAACCTAACCGTAAACATAACCCTAACCTTAAGCCTAACCCTAACCCTAATCCTTACCCTTTCCCTAACCCTAACCCTAAACCTAACAGTAACCCTAACCCTAATCCTAACCCTAACCCTAACCTTAAACCTTACCCTTATCCTAACCCTAACCCTAACCCTAACCCTAACTCTTACCCTTACCCTAAACCCTACCCTAACCCTAATGCTACTCCTAACCATTACCCTAACCCTAAACCTAACCTTAACCCTTACCCTTACCCTAACACTAAACCTAACCTTAACCCTAACCCTAAACCTAACCCTTTCCCTTATCCTAACCCTAAACCTAACCCTAACCCTAACCCTAAACCTAAACCTTACCCTTACCATAAACCTAACCCTAACCCTTACCCTAAACCTAACCAAACCCTAACCCTTACCCTTAAGTTAACCCTAACCCTAACCCTTACCCTTACCCTAACGCTATCCCTAACCCTAACCCTAACCCTTACACTTACCCTAACCCTAACCTTAACCCCAACCCTAAACCTAACCCTAACCATAACCCTAACCCTTACTCTTACCCTAAATCTAACCCTAAACCTAACCCTAACCCTAACCCTAACCTTTACCCTGACCCAAACCCTAATCCTAACCCTAACCCTTACCCTTAACCTAACCCTAACCCTGACCCTAACCCTAAACCTAACCGTAACCCCTAAGCCTAACCCTAACCCTAACGCAAACCCTTACCCTTATCCAAAACCTAACCCTAAACCTAACCCTAACCCTTACCCTTACCCTAACCCTAAACCTATCCTTAACCCTAATCCTAACCCTAAACTTTACCCTTACCCTAACCCTAACCCTAACCCTAAACCTTACCCTTGCCCTAACCCTAACCCTAAACCTTACTCTAAACCTAACCCTAACCCTAACCCTTACTCTTACCTTAACCCTAAACCGAACCCTAAAACTTACCCTTACCCTAATGCTAACAATAACCCTAACCCTAACACATATCCTTACCCTAACCCTAACCCTAACCCTAACCCTAACCCTAAACCTAACCCTAACCCTTACCCTTACCCCAACCCTAAACCTATCCTTAACCCTAATCCTAACCCTAAACCTTACCCTTACCCTAACCCTAACCCTAACCCTAAACCTTACCCTTGCCCTAACCCTAACCCTAAACCTTACTCTAAAAATAACCCTAATCCTAACCCTTACTCTTACCTTAACCCTAAACCTAACCCTAAAACTTACCCTTACCCTAATGCTAACAATAACCCTAACCCTAACACATATCCTTACCCTAACCCTAACCCTAACCCTAAACGTAAACGTAACCCTAACCCTAACCCTAACCCTAACCCTAATCTTTACCCTTACCCTAACCCTAACCCTAAAGTTAACCCCAACCCTAAAACTAACACTTACCCTAACCCTAACCCTTACCCTTACCCATTCCCTAACCCTAATCCTAACCCTAACCCTAACCCTAACCCTAAACCTAACTCTAACCCTAACCCTAACCCTAACCCTTACCCTTACCTAACCCTAACCCTAAACCTAACCCTAACCCTAAGCATAACCCTAACCTTAAGCCTAACCCTAACCCTAATCCTTACCCTTTCCCTAACCCTAACCCTAAACCTAACAGTAACCCTAACCCTAATCCTAACCCTAACCCTAACCTTAAACCTTACCCTTATCCTAAAACTAACCCTAACCCTAACCCTAACTCTTACCCTTACCCTAAACCCTACCCTAACCCTAATGCTACTCCTAACCATTACCCTAACCCTAAACCTAACCTTAACCCTTACCCTTACCCTAACACTAAACCTAACCTTAACCCTAAACCTAAAACTAACCCTTACCCTTATCCTAACCCTAAACCTAACCCTAACCCTAACCCTTACCCTAAACCTAACCAAACCCTAACCCTTACCCTTAAGTTAACCCTAACCCTAACCCTTACCCTTACCCTAACGCTATCCCTAACCCTAACCCTAACTCTTACACTTACCCTAACCCTATCCTTAACCCCAACCCTAAACCTAAGCCTAACCATAACCCTAACCCTTACTCTTACCCTAAATCTAACCCTAAACCTAACCCTAACCCGAACCCTAACCTTTACCCTGACCCAAACCCTAATCCTAACCCTAACCCTTACCCTTAACCTAACCCTGACCCTAACTCTAACCCTAACCGTAACCCCTAAGCCTAACCCTAACCCTAACGCAAACCCTTACCCTTATCCTAACCCTAACCCTAAACCTAACCCTAACCCTTACCCTTACCCTAACCCTAAACCTATCCTTAACCCTAACCTAACCCTAAACCTTACCCTTACCCTAACCCTAACCCTAACCCTAAACCTTACCCTTGCCCTAACCCTAACCCTAAACCTTACTCTAAACCTAACCCTAACCCTAGCCCTTACTCTTACCTTAACCCTAAACCTAACCCTAAAACTTACCCTTACCCTAATGCTAACAATAACCCTAACCCTAAAACATATCCTTACCCTAACCCTAACCCTAACCCTAACCGTAACCGTAACCGTAACCCTAACCCTAACCCTAACCCTAATCTTTACCCTTACCGTAACCCTAACCCTAAAGTTAACTCCAACCCTAAAACTAACCCTTACCCTAACCCTAACCCTTACCCTTACCCTAACTCTAACCCTAAACCTAAACCTAACCCTAACCCTAACTCTAACACTTACCCTAACCATTCCCCTAACCACAACCCTAACCTTAACCCTAACCCTTACCCTTACCCTTACCCTAACCCTAACCCTAACCCTAACACTTACCCTTACCCTAAGCCTAACCCTAACCCTAACCCTTACCCTTACCCTAACCCTAAACCTAACTCTAACACTAACCCTAACCCTAACCCTAAACCTTACCCTAAGCCTAACACTAAACCTCACCGTAACCCTAACCCTAAACTAAACCCTAACCCTAACCCTTACCATTACCCTAACCCTAACCCTAAACCTAAGCCTAACCCTAACCCTAACTCTAACCCTTACCCTAACCATTCCCCTAACCCTAACCCTAAACTTAAACCTAACCCTTACCCTTACCCTTACCCTAACCCTAACCCTAACCCTAACTCTTACCCTTACCCTAAGCCTAACCATAACCCTAACACTTACCCTTACCTTAACCCTAACCCTAAACCTAACCCTAACATTTACCCTTACCCTAACACTAACCCTAAACCTTACCCATACCCTAACACTAACCATAAACCTTACTCTAACACTAACCCTCAACCTAACCCTAAACCTTACCCTAAACCTAACCCTAATCCTAACCCTTACCCTTACCTTAACCCTAACCCTAACCCTAAACCTAACCCTTACCCTTACCCTAACGCTAACCCTAACCCTAACCAGAACACTTACCCTAACCCTAACCCTAACCCTTACCCTTACCCTTACCCTTACCCTTAGCGTACCCTAACCCTAACCCGAAACCTTATCCTTACCCTAAACCTAACCCTAAAACTTACCCTAAACCTAACCCTAATCCTAACCCTAACCCTAACCCTTAACCGTACCTTAATCCTAACCGTAAACCTAACCCTAACCCTGGCACATACCCTTACCCTAACCCTAACCCTAACCCTAACCCTAAACCTAAACTTAAACCTAAACCTAACCCTAACCATAAACATACCCCTAACCCTTACAATATCCCTAACCATAATCTTAACCCTAACTCTTACCTTTACCCTAACCCTAACTCTAAAACTAATCCTAACCCTAACCTTAACCCTAACCCTTACACTTACCCTAACCCTAACCTTAAACCTAACCCTTACCCTTACCCTAACCCTAACACTAACACTTATACTAACCCTAACCCTAACCCAAACCCTAACCCTAACACTTATCCTAACCCGAAACCTAACCCTAACCCTAACCCTAACCCTTAACCTAACCCTAACCCTAACCTTAAACCTTACCCTAACCCGAACCCTAGCCCTAACACCTAACCCTAACCCTTAACCTAAACCTAAACCTAACCCTAACCCTTAGCCTTACCCTAACCCTAAACCTAACTCTAACACTAAACCTAACACTAACCCTAAGCCTAACCCTTACACTAACCCTAAGCCTAAACATTACCCTAAGCCTAACCCTAACCCTTACCCTAACCCTAACCCTAACCCTAAAACTTACCCTAACCCTAACCCTAAACCTAACCCTAAGACTAATCCTAACCCTAACCCTAACATCTACCCTAACCCTAAACCTAACCCTTAACCTAACCCTAACCCTAACCCTTACCCTAACCCTAACCCTAACCCTTACTCTTACCCTAACCATAAACCTAACCATAACCCTAACCCTAACCCTAACCCATACCCTTACCCTAACCCTAACCCTAACCCTAAACCTTAAACCTTACCCTTACCCTGAACCTAACTCTAACCCTTAAGCTAAACCTACCCTAACCCTAACCGTTACCCTTACCCTAACGCTAACCCGAACCCTAACACAACCCTTACCCTAACGCGAACCCTAACCCTAACCCTAACTGTAACCCTAACCCTAAACCTAAACCTAACCCTAACCGTTACCCTTACCCACACCCTAAACTTAACCTTAAACCTAACTCTAACTCTAACCCTAAACCTAAACTTAACCCTAACACTTACCCTTACCCTGACCCTAAACCTAACGCTAACCCTAAACCTAACCCTAACCCTAAACCTAACCCTTACCTTTAACCTAAACCTAACCCTAAACCTAACCCTAACCCATACCCTTACCCTAACCCTAACCCTAACCCTAACCTTAACCCTAACCCTTACCCTAACCCTAACCTTAACCCTAACCCTAAACCTAAACCTAACCCTAACCCTAACCCTTACCCTTACCCTAAACCTAACCCTAAATCTAACCCTTACCCTTACACTAACCCAAACCCTAAACCTAACCCTAACCCTTACCCTTACCCTAACCCTAACTCTAACCCTAACCCTTACCCTTACCCTAACCCTAACCCTAAAACTAACCCTAACCCTAATCCTAAACCTAACCCTAACCCTAAACATAACCCTTGCCCTTACATTAAACTAACCCTAAACCTAACCCTAACCATGAACCTAACCCATAACCCTAACCCTAACCCTAAACTTTCCCCTTACCCTAACCCTAACCCTAAACAGAACACTTACCCTAAACCTAAACCTATCCCTTTCCCTTACCCTCAGCCTAACCCTAAACTTAACCCATACCCTAAATCTAACCCTAACCCTAACCCTTACTCTAACACTTATTCTAAACCAAAACCTAACCCTAACACTTACCCTTACGCTAACCCTAACCCTAACCCTAGCCCTTACCCTAATCCTAATCTTAACCCTTACCCTAACCCTAACCCTAACCCTAATCCTAACCCCTAACCCTAACCCTTAACCTAACCCTAATCCTAACCCTAAGCCTTACCCTTACCCTAACCCTAAACCTAACTCTAACCCTAACCCTAACCCTTACCCTAAGCCTAACCCTAACCCTTACCGTAACCCAAACCCTAACATTACCCATAACCCTAACCCTAACCCTAAACCTTACCCTTACCCTAACCGTAACCCTAATCCTAATCCTAACCCTAACCCTAACATCTACCCTAACCCAAACCTTAAACCTCACCCTAACCCTAACCCTAACCCTAAACTTAACCCTAACCCTAACCCTAACCCTTGCACTTACACTAACCCTAACATTAAACCTCACCCTACCCCTAACTCTAACCCCTAACCCTAACCCTAACCCTAACCTTTACTCTTACCCTAACACTAACCCTAACCCTAACCCTAACCAGAACACTTACCCTAACCGTAACCCTAATCTTCCCTTACCCTTACCCTAACCCTAAACCTAACCCTAACCCTTACCCTTATCCTTAGCCTAACCCTAACCCTAACCCTAAACCTTATCCTTACCCTAAACCTAACCTTAAACCTTACACTAAACCTAACCCTAATCCTAACACTAACCCTAACCCTTACCCTTACCTTAACCCTAACCCTAACCCTAACCCTAACCCTAACCCTAGTACATACCCTTACCCTAACCCTAAACCTAACCGTAACCCTAAACCTAAATCTAAACCTAACCCTAACCCTTACCCTAGCCCTAACCTTAACGCCAACACTACACGTAACCCTAACCCTTACACTTACCCTAAACCTAACCCTAAACCTAACCCTAACCCTAACCCTAACTCTAACCCTAACCCTCACCCTAATCCTAAACTTAACCCATACCCTAAATCTAACCCTTACCCTAACCCTTACTCTAACACTTATCCTAAACCTAACCCTAACCCTAACACTTACACTTACCCGGACCCTAAACCTAACCCTAACCCTAACCCTTACCCTAATCCTAATCTTAACAGTTACCCTAACCCTAACCCTAACCCTAACCCCTAACCCTAACCCTTAACCTAACCCTAACCCTAACCTTAGCCTTACCCTTACCCTAACCGTAAACCTAAAACTAACCCTAACCCAAACTCTAGCCCTAACACTTACCCTAAGCCTAACCCTCACCATTACCCTAACCCTAACCCTAACCTTAACCCTAACACTAACCCTAACCCTAACCCTTACCCTTACCCTCAACCTAACCCTAAACCTTACCCTTACCCTAACACAAACCCTAAACCTAACCCTAAACCCAACCCCAAACCTAACCCGAAACCTAACACTAACCCTTGCCCTTACACTAACCCTAACATTAAACCTCACCCTAACCCTAACCCTAACCCCTAACCCTAACCCTAACCCTAAACTTTACCCTTACCCTAACCCTAACCCTAACCCTAACCAGAACACTTACCCTAACCCTAACCCTAACGCTAACCAGAACACTTACCCTAACCCTAAACCTAACCCTAACCCTAAACCATACCCATACCCTTAGCCTAACCCTAACCCTAACCCTAACCCTAACTGTAACCCTAAACCTAACCCTAAACCTAACCCTAAACCTAAATCTAAACCTAAACCTAACCCTTAGCATAACCCTAACCTTAACCCCAACACTACACCTAACACTAACCCTTAACCTTACCCTAACCCTAACCCTAAACATAACCCTAACCCTAACCATAACCATAACCCAAACCCTTACCCTTACCCTAACCCTGATCCTAACCCTAACTCTTACCCTTACGCTAACGCTAACTCTAAAACTAATCCTAACCCTAACCTTAACCCTAACCATTACCCTTACCCTAACCCTATCTTTAACCTTAACCTTTACCCTAACCCTAACCCTAACCCTAAAATTTACCCTAACCCTAACCCTAACCCTAACCCTAACCCTAACCGTAACACTTACCCTAATCCGAACCCTAAACCTAATCCTAACCCTTACCCTAACCCTAACCCTAACCCTAAAATTTACCCTAACATTAACACCTAACCCTAACCCTTCACCTAAACCTAAACCTAACCCTAACCCTTACCCTTACCCTGACTCTAAACCTAACTCTAACACTAAACCTAACACTAACCCTAACCCTAACCCTTACCCTTACCCTAACCCTAACCCTAAACCTAACCCTAACCCTAATCCTAACCCAAAACTTAACTCTAACCCTAACCCTAACCCTAATCCTAAACCTAAGCTTAACCCTAACCCTAACCCTAACCCTTGCGATTACCCTAACCCTAACAATAAACCTAACCCTAACCTAACCCTAACCCTAACCCTAACCCTTACCCTAATCCTAACCCTAACCCTAACATCTACCCTAACCCTAACCCTAAACCTAACCCTTACCCTAACCCTAACCCTTACCCTAACCCTAACCCTAACCCTAACCCTAAACCTTACCCTTACCCTGAATCTACCCTAACCCTTAAGCTAAACCTACCCTAACCCTAACCCTAACCCTTACCCTAACGCTAACCCGAACCCTAACACAACCCTTACTCTAACCCGAAGCCTAACCCTAAACCTAACTGTAACCCTAACCGTAAACCTAAACCTAACCCAAACTGTTACCCTTACCCACACCCTAACCTTAACCTTAAACCTAACCCTAATTCTAACCCTAAAACTAAACTTAACCCTAACCCTTACCCTTACCCTGACCCTAAACCTAACCCTAACCCTAATCCTAACCCTAAACTTAACCCTTACCTTTACCCTAACCCTGACCCTAAACCTAACCCTAACCCATACATTACCCTAACCCTAACCCTAACCCTAACCTTAACCCTAACCCTAACCCTAAACCTAACCCTAACCCAAACCCTAACCATTACCCTTACCCTAACCCGAACCCTAAATCTAACCCTTACACTTACACTAACCCTAATCCTAAACCTAACCCTAACCCTTACCCTTACCCTAACCCTAACTGTAACCCTAACCCTTACCCTTACCCTAACCCTAACCCTAAAACTAACCCTAACCCTAACCCTAAACCTAACCCTAACCCTAAACATAAACCTTGCCCTTACATTAAACTAACCCTAAACCTAACCCTAACCATAAACCTAACCCATAACCCTAACCCTAACCCTAAACTTTCCCCTTACCCTAACCCTAACCCTAACCAGAACACTTACCCTGAACCTAACCCTAACCCTATCCCTTACCCTTACCCTCACCCTAACCCTAAACTTAACCCATACCCTACATCTAACCCTAACCCTAACCCTTACTCTAACACTTATCCTAAACCTAACACTAACTCTAACACTTACCCTTAACCTAACCCTAACCCTAACCCTAACCCTTACCCTAATCCTAACCTTAACCCTTACCCTAACCCTAACCCTAACCCTAACCCTAACGCTAACCCCTATTCCTAACCCTTAACCTAACCCTAACCCTAATCATAAGCCTTACCGTTACCCTAACCCTAAACCTAACTCTAACCCTAACCCTAACCCTATCCCTAACCCTTACCCTAAGCCTAAACCTAACCCTTAACATACCCTAACCCTAACCTTAACCCTAACCCTAACACTAACCCTAAAACTTAC
This sequence comes from Megascapheus bottae, assembly GCA_024803745.1. Lineage (NCBI taxonomy): Eukaryota > Metazoa > Chordata > Mammalia > Rodentia > Geomyidae > Megascapheus > Megascapheus bottae. The sequence goes on along the minus strand of JANJXV010000162.1, from coordinate 4,150 downwards.
CCTTACCCTTAACCTAACCCTAACCCTAACACTAACCCTAATCCTAACCCTAACCCTAACATCTACCCTAACCCTAACCCTAAACCTCACCCTAACCCTAACCCTAACCCTAACCCTAAACTTAACCCTAACCCTAACCCTAACACTAACCCTTGCACTTCCACTAACCCTAACTTTAAACCTCACCCTAACCCTAACCCTAACCCCTAACCCTAACCCTAACCCTAACCTTTACTCTTACCCTAACACTAACCCTAACCCTAACCAGAACACTTACCCTAACGCTAACCCTAACCCTTCCCTTACCCTTAATCTAACCCTAACCCTAACCCTAAACCTTACCCTTGCCCTAACCCTAACCCTAAACATTACTCTAAACCTAACCCTAACCCTAACCCTTAGCCTTACCTTAATCCTAACCCTAACCCTAAAACTTACCCTTACCCTAACGCTAACCCTAACCCTAACCCTAACACATATCCTTACCCTAACCCTAACCCTAACCCTAAACGTAACCGTAACCCTAACCCTAACCCTAACCCTAATCTTTACCCTTACACTAACCCTAACCCTAAACTTAACCCCAACCCTAAAACTAACCCTAACCCTAACCCTAAGCCTTACCCTTACCCTAACCCTAAACCTAACTCTAACACTAACCCTAACCCTAACCCTAAACCTTACCCTAAGCCTAACACTAAACCTCACCGTAACCCTAACCCTAAACTAAACCCTAACCCTAACCCTTACCATTACCCTAACCCTAACCCTAAACCTAAGCCTAACCCTAACCCTAACTCTAACCCTTACCCTAACCATTCCCCTAACCCTAACCCTAAACTTAAACCTAACCCTTACCCTTACCCTTACCCTAACCCTAACCCTAACCCTAACTCTTACCCTTACCCTAAGCCTAACCATAACCCTAACACTTACCCTTACCTTAACCCTAACCCTAAACCTAACCCTAACATTTACCCTTACCCTAACACTAACCCTAAACCTTACCCATACCCTAACACTAACCATAAACCTTACTCTAACACTAACCCTCAACCTAACCCTAAACCTTACCCTAAACCTAACCCTAATCCTAACCCTTACCCTTACCTTAACCCTAACCCTAACCCTAAACCTAACCCTTACCCTTACCCTAACGCTAACCCTAACCCTAACCAGAACACTTACCCTAACCCTAACCCTAACCCTTACCCTTACCCTTACCCTTACCCTTAGCGTACCCTAACCCTAACCCGAAACCTTATCCTTACCCTAAACCTAACCCTAAAACTTACCCTAAACCTAACCCTAATCCTAACCCTAACCCTAACCCTTAACCGTACCTTAATCCTAACCGTAAACCTAACCCTAACCCTGGCACATACCCTTACCCTAACCCTAACCCTAACCCTAACCCTAAACCTAAACTTAAACCTAAACCTAACCCTAACCATAAACATACCCCTAACCCTTACAATATCCCTAACCATAATCTTAACCCTAACTCTTACCTTTACCCTAACCCTAACTCTAAAACTAATCCTAACCCTAACCTTAACCCTAACCCTTACACTTACCCTAACCCTAACCTTAAACCTAACCCTTACCCTTACCCTAACCCTAACACTAACACTTATACTAACCCTAACCCTAACCCAAACCCTAACCCTAACACTTATCCTAACCCGAAACCTAACCCTAACCCTAACCCTAACCCTTAACCTAACCCTAACCCTAACCTTAAACCTTACCCTAACCCGAACCCTAGCCCTAACACCTAACCCTAACCCTTAACCTAAACCTAAACCTAACCCTAACCCTTAGCCTTACCCTAACCCTAAACCTAACTCTAACACTAAACCTAACACTAACCCTAAGCCTAACCCTTACACTAACCCTAAGCCTAAACATTACCCTAAGCCTAACCCTAACCCTTACCCTAACCCTAACCCTAACCCTAAAACTTACCCTAACCCTAACCCTAAACCTAACCCTAAGACTAATCCTAACCCTAACCCTAACATCTACCCTAACCCTAAACCTAACCCTTAACCTAACCCTAACCCTAACCCTTACCCTAACCCTAACCCTAACCCTTACTCTTACCCTAACCATAAACCTAACCATAACCCTAACCCTAACCCTAACCCATACCCTTACCCTAACCCTAACCCTAACCCTAAACCTTAAACCTTACCCTTACCCTGAACCTAACTCTAACCCTTAAGCTAAACCTACCCTAACCCTAACCGTTACCCTTACCCTAACGCTAACCCGAACCCTAACACAACCCTTACCCTAACGCGAACCCTAACCCTAACCCTAACTGTAACCCTAACCCTAAACCTAAACCTAACCCTAACCGTTACCCTTACCCACACCCTAAACTTAACCTTAAACCTAACTCTAACTCTAACCCTAAACCTAAACTTAACCCTAACACTTACCCTTACCCTGACCCTAAACCTAACGCTAACCCTAAACCTAACCCTAACCCTAAACCTAACCCTTACCTTTAACCTAAACCTAACCCTAAACCTAACCCTAACCCATACCCTTACCCTAACCCTAACCCTAACCCTAACCTTAACCCTAACCCTTACCCTAACCCTAACCTTAACCCTAACCCTAAACCTAAACCTAACCCTAACCCTAACCCTTACCCTTACCCTAAACCTAACCCTAAATCTAACCCTTACCCTTACACTAACCCAAACCCTAAACCTAACCCTAACCCTTACCCTTACCCTAACCCTAACTCTAACCCTAACCCTTACCCTTACCCTAACCCTAACCCTAAAACTAACCCTAACCCTAACCCTAAACCTAACCCTAACCCTAAACATAACCCTTGCCCTTACATTAAACTAACCCTAAACCTAACCCTAACCATGAACCTAACCCATAACCCTAACCCTAACCCTAAACTTTCCCCTTACCCTAACCCTAACCCTAAACAGAACACTTACCCTAAACCTAAACCTATCCCTTTCCCTTACCCTCAGCCTAACCCTAAACTTAACCCATACCCTAAATCTAACCCTAACCCTAACCCTTACTCTAACACTTATTCTAAACCAAAACCTAACCCTAACACTTACCCTTACGCTAACCCTAACCCTAACCCTAGCCCTTACCCTAATCCTAATCTTAACCCTTACCCTAACCCTAACCCTAACCCTAATCCTAACCCCTAACCCTAACCCTTAACCTAACCCTAATCCTAACCCTAAGCCTTACCCTTACCCTAACCCTAAACCTAACTCTAACCCTAACCCTAACCCTTACCCTAAGCCTAACCCTAACCCTTACCGTAACCCAAACCCTAACATTACCCATAACCCTAAACCTAACCCTAAACCTTACCCTTACCCTAACCGTAACCCTAATCCTAATCCTAACCCTAACCCTAACATCTACCCTAACCCAAACCTTAAACCTCACCCTAACCCTAAACTTAACCCTAACCCTAACCCTAACCCTTGCACTTACACTAACCCTAACATTAAACCTCACCCTACCCCTAACTCTAACCCCTAACCCTAACCCTAACCCTAACCTTTACTCTTACCCTAACACTAACCCTAACCCTAACCCTAACCAGAACACTTACCCTAACCGTAACCCTAATCTTCCCTTACCCTTACCCTAACCCTAAACCTAACCCTAACCCTTACCCTTATCCTTAGCCTAACCCTAACCCTAACCCTAAACCTTATCCTTACCCTAAACCTAACCTTAAACCTTACACTAAACCTAACCCTAATCCTAACACTAACCCTAACCCTTACCCTTACCTTAACCCTAACCCTAACCCTAACCCTAACCCTAACCCTAGTACATACCCTTACCCTAACCCTAAACCTAACCGTAACCCTAAACCTAAATCTAAACCTAACCCTAACCCTTACCCTAGCCCTAACCTTAACGCCAACACTACACGTAACCCTAACCCTTACACTTACCCTAAACCTAACCCTAAACCTAACCCTAACCCTAACCCTAACTCTAACCCTAACCCTCACCCTAATCCTAAACTTAACCCATACCCTAAATCTAACCCTTACCCTAACCCTTACTCTAACACTTATCCTAAACCTAACCCTAACCCTAACACTTACACTTACCCGGACCCTAAACCTAACCCTAA